>PYXC01002641.1:100000-152500 GCA_015244755.2 Tenualosa ilisha | reverse complement strand
TCTCTCTTTTATTGTTGTTCTTAACAATCACATGTTTTTTCGTGTGTCAACTCCACCTCTAGTGAATTTACATAGTCTGAAATGCTTTACTATTACAAGGAAGCACAAACCACAGACTACGGAAGATTCTAGCGGGCAGCAGACATACCCTCGTCCTCGGGAGCACTTTGGGCATTTCGCTGAGCCGGGAGTCCTTTTTACGGTACGGGGAGCCGTGTGAGAAAGACATATGACATTTACAGTCAAAAAAAAAAAAAACACACACATAGAACACACAAAGCAAAAGCACAGCTTGATGTGGCTATGCACTGACATAACTAAATCCTACGTCTGATGGAGAGATAAACACAAGACCAACAAGACAGCAAAGCACTGCAGCAATAGGATCTGAACTCTTCCTCATGTAGTTCTGAGGTTGGGAGGGAAAAAAAAAAACAGAAAAACACACAAACACATGGCTGTGTGAAATGCCAGCCCTAAGAATAGACAGGCTTTGGTGAATGCATAAGTGGATAAATCAACATGTTTGTGTGAGGACGGTGACATTTAGCCGGGAGGAGGCAGATGTGGCTAAGATCATATGGGGAGGCGAGGCGTCTCATGAAGCGTTCTCTGGGTGGGGGGAGTGGCACATGAGAGCAGTAAATAGGCAGGTGGGTATGGTTGTGGTAAATGATCTCACAAACACACACACACACACACACACACACATAAACTTAAAACACATAGATACATACAAATACGTAAACTCACACGCACATATATATAAAACAGACACATAGAATAGATACATACTAATACACACACACACACACACACACGTGCGCACACGTGCACACACGCACACACAGAAACTGTACACGTGCCTAAAGCAAGGAAAATTCAATTTCTACAGAGAGCAGGCCAGGCAGCAGTGACTATTCAGGAGTCTGTTTCCTGATACACAGCTTCTATTGAAAGCAAAGGAAGGGACATGGCACCAGGAGGGAGATATGGCCACGTGTGTGTGTGTGTGTGTGTGTGTGTGTGTGTATCTGAATGTGTGTGTGTGTTGTTGGGGACCTGTGGCGCAGTGCTAGATATTATGAGTAGACCTGCCTGCTGCCGAAGACAGGAGCACACAGAAGACTGCCGGAGGAATGAAGGAACAGAACACAAGAGAAAGAGAAACAGTGACAATGATACACATGTAGACACACACACACACACACACACACCTTCTGATTGTGTGTCACCCATGCTCATTCAGAAAAATTAAAAAATACAGCATACAGAGGACTGCAGGAGGAAGGAAGGAAGGAACACAACACAAGAGACAAACAGTGAGAATGATACACACACACACACACACACAAACATACACACAAACACACACACACACGGACATTCTGAATGTGTGTCAGTCACCCATGCTCATTCAGAAAAATACAAAAATATAGCATCCATTATACTAGCTATTGTTAGCTATTTCTATAGCTATTTTTAAACAACTGAATGGGTTTAATAAACTCCATAATCCTGACTGGGTGAATCCCATGATTAGCTTATTTTGAGTGGGAGGTTCTCCCGGAAACCAGCCTCCATGGCTTTCTACCATAAAGCTTCTAAAACACTAAGCTTTCACACCCCGAGGGGCCTCGCACATACATATACAATTGTCTGGGATTTGTGTATAAGCAGCCTATTCCTTTGGCCATGAGCGTGGCCCTCAATCCATATGTAATGACCAGTTCTTCCAAGCACCAGGAAGTCAAACCCACTGTGAACCCAGCGCACCTCCTCTGGGTCACACTGGTGTAGAGATGAGGGGGTTCGGCAGCATGATATAACCCATACGACCCAACATCGCACTCACTCACTGTGTACACATAGCTGTTGTTTGGCCACATGCGTCTGTCTCCAGTACTGTCAACAGTCGCTCTCCTCCAGGTGTGTGTGATGAGGTGGGATTGTTTACACTAGTTGCACGTAGCATCACGTCACCTCATCTCTATATGGGGATATCACAGCATGCCATCAGGCCAGTCATTCCAGACCTAAGAGGGAGATGGAGCTGTAGATATAGTGACAGAAGGGGAATTCCACTGTCTTCTATGGAAGGGCGTCTTTACCATAAGTGTCTGGCTGTGGTTACGGTGGTGAAGACGAAGTCCCGCTCTGTGACGTGTCTTGTGTGAGTCATGGAATCCAGACCAGGCATGTACGGATCTGTCGTCCGGTCACCACAGTCACCCCACCATTCACAACCTCACTGACCCTTGCCACCCCCCCACCCAAACCAACCCCAGAGTTCTTCTCCCCGGGCCTACAACCCTACAAGCCCCCCCCACCCCCATTTCTCTGCTCCATTCAGCTCCCTCAAATGTGGCCTAAGCCATTTAAAGACTTAGAGGCCTCCTGACTACACAAAGGGGCTTTTCACAGATCACATGTGGCACAAGCCGAGCGGCCACCGCCCGTCAGAACGGACAACCGCCCACAGGACAGCACGCTTGCACACGTCCGCTCATGGTACAAGCGCTGCTCGACCCCCTCATCCCCCCCCACCACACACACACACACACACACACACACACACACACACACACACACACAAACATACACACACACACCATCAATGGTTGACGTGCCAAAATCAATAGTGATTAGTATGCCAGACAGGCTTTATCAATACCACAAAGCGACCCATCAAATCTGACATTAATCTTGGGGAGAAAGCCGTGTCATGTCACCAGTGCAATCAATACAACGAGTCTGGCTGTTTATAGTGGATGCTAACTACAGCAGAATGGAGGGACTTTTATACAGTGGGTGATTCGTCTTCATGATGGCAGTGTCACTGAGTGTATTTCTGTACTACTATGGGACTGAATTAAAAGATGCCATCACAGGCATTGTATTGTGTAAGCAAATCTAACAGCATGAAGTTTTCACATTGTCCACATTTGTCTTTACATGTGTTTGTGTGTGTGATAGATAGATAGTGTGATAGATAGATTTATGTGTGTGATAGACACACATAAATGCTACAAAAAATTCAAAGGATGATATCAATTGTGTGCCATTACAGTACAGTTAGGTTGTAACATGTCTAAGGAGTGGTGTGGGAAATGCCTAAAGGTGCAGTGGTATCCACAGTGCAAGAGAGTGTCAGTGCAAGTTCATTGCCAGTGCAAATTCTATATCTTATTCAAGTACAACAGGCTACACAATATATAAAAATAGCATAATCATTATTTAACTAAACATAGACAAAAGTAACAGACTTCAAAAAAGTTGAAGTTGTCCACACAGACAAAAAGACAGTGTGTGTGTGTGTGTGTGTGTGTGTGTGTGCGCTACCTTAACGTGGAGTGCCTCCCGGCTCTGGATATGGTGCTTCCGCTGATGGGGGAGGGCAGGTTGCTCCCGTGCAGATCCTCGATGGAGCGGCTCCAGCCCTTGGACTTGTCAGCCGGCCCGTCTGTGCCGTTCTCCAGGCTGTCCCCGTCGAACCTGAGAGGGACCACCAGGATTGAAAAGAGGGTAGCCTAAGCAAAGTCAGCACAGATGCACAGCACATACAGATACACTGAGTAGATGTATGACAGAGGTATAGCCTAGACACTAATAGCGCAATGGGCCTTGAGTACAAACAAGGGCCATAGTAATGACATAAATAGGATGAATTCCCACTAAACCACGAGAGCCGGTGTGGAAGTCAGTGGTGGTGCCAGATGGCGTAGGCATTTTACAGCCTTTATGCTACAGTGGTCTTTAACGGGAAAAAAGCAGGTTGCTGATACAGCCGTAACAATGTGCACAAAAGGCAAACATTCCTTCACGCAACGACCTCTTAAAGTGTCGACACACCAATAAAAAACCATAGTTGGCCTGTAAATAACAGTGCAAGCAAGAGCGGGGTCGGTGTTGGGGGGTGAGAGGGGTGGGGGTGTGTCTAACAGAGAGAGAGACAGAGTGAAAACTGTATGTGTGGGTGTGTGTGTGTGTGTCAGAGAGACAGGGAGAGAGAGAGAGAGCGGAGAGTGTGAGTGTGAGAAGGAAGAGAAGATCGGCTCTAGGTCCTGAATGGAAATCTTGTGACTTGGATCACGCCATCTATGAATAGCAGTGTGTAGCATGTAGGTTCCTGGAAATTCCAGCACCAAGACTGACTCGACATGTCCGACCCCCAAGTCGAGCACTTGGGCCAGTCCACCAGACCAGGCTGGGTAGCGGAGGGCAGACGCATCACTGATTAAGGGCAGAAAAGGCCCTATTGTGTATGATATCAGCAGGGTGTTTAGACTTAGCGACGGGCGGTGACTTACGTGACGGCATATTGTGCAAAGGCCAGGTAGTCCACCAGCACGTCCAGACCCTTATTCTCTTCGTTGAGGAACTCTCGAACCCACCTACAAGGGAGGAAAAACACTGCTGTTTTTCACCACTGTAACAGAACCTTTGGAAAAGAAAACGCTGCACTGCATTTGATATGCAAACCACTGTAGAGCAGTAAAAACCGTTGAGTCTGCACTCAACATGAAATGGAATAGCACTGGAGGTTATTGCTGCTTCAAACGCACAGCGTTACAGTCAGGATTCAGAGCAACACTGAGAGGGGAGAGGGTGTGGGGCTGGAAACTCACAGACATTTTCCCATCATGCACTGGTGAAAATGGTGTTGAGTTGGCGTGGCACTTCAAAGCCCCGGCAAAACTTCTGCAGCAAAGACCCCGCCTGTGCCGTGCCGTGCCCAGCTGAGCTGAACTGTACCACAGGGCTACACAGCTGGCAGCCTGAGCTGATCAAAAAGCAACACCTCATCTTCCTCAGCAGTGCATATGTAGGCCAGCAAAACAGGGCTTTTGATTGGAGCTCAGGACAGAAATAGACTCATCACAAACTTCACGCTTGTCTTTTTTTCTTAAGGGGGGGGGGGGGGGGGGGCAGCTTGTAAGTTGGCTGATGGCAACTGCTCCAAATTGAACAGGAAAAGAAAGAGGGAATCAGTGTTTATTTGAAACTGTAGCTACACCCCAGCGTCCTGGGCCTGCTTGTGAGCAGGAGGCTTTCATACGGTGGGTGATTAGGTTCTGATTACATGAATAGGGCGGATTAACATAATGACACACTGGCCTCGGGCAGTGGCCCAGTGGACTTGCTCGAGGTTGAGAGGGAAACATATAGGCTAGCATGGATCAACAACGCTCACACACAGCAAAACCTGGCTGCTGGTTTTTAGTCCGGTGCTGCTAAGTTAGCTGGAAGCTGTGGTTCTAAACAACACTAATGAGAGGTGTAGGAAGCTCCAGAAACTACAGCTCTGACTAGACTGATCTCACATATAGACTCTCAGCAAATGATTGGCTGAAATTCTTACGAAGCAGAGGGCCTGTATTCTCCTCACTGTTAATGTCATTTACCATGATACTTTCCTCCTTTGGGTTTCCCGAAATGCTTCCTTATCTAATCTTGGTAATCTAGTTTAGCTGCATAAGGCCACTAAAACGAGAGGGAGATAATCCACATCAGCGGCGGCCCGCCTCTCTATTAGGCTGTGGATGGAGGTCGTGAGTAGCCACTGCTGGACAGCTCCTGGCTTGGAGGTGGGTGGTGGATGCAAAGGGGTGTTGAGCTGGTGTGTGTGTGTGTGAGTGTGTGTGTTCACATGCGTATGTGTGAGGGGTTTTGTGCATGAGCCGTGTCAGATGGAGACAGGGTGGAATGGGACATGGCCTTCCTATGTGTGTGTGTGTGTGTGTGTGTATGTGTGTGTGTGTGTGTGTGTGTGTGTGTGTATGTGTGGAATGAGATGGCAGTGTTACGGAGGCGTCTGGACGACCTCGCTCCGTGCTGTCAGCTCGGCTGCTTCCTCCCATTCCTCATCCTGCTTCCAGCTCCCAGCATGCATCTGGGCACGCAGTTCCTCCACCAGCGGCCCCTCCGCCCCCTCATCACATAGGAGCTGGACGGCAGTCAGCGTTGCTAAGGACTTTATTAAATCCAGACGCCAAAGGAAACCAACCCCGGGCGCTTTCTGATGGCAATCTAAGCAAGCGTGGGGAAAACAGTGGCAGCCCAGGTAATGAAACCCTTAGGAATAACCTGAGAGGGCTTTTGGTGATAATTCAAACACACTAACTTAACTCCCCCCCTCACAAAAAAACAACACATTCTAGCGAACATAAAAGAGTCTTGGTCTGCCGCAAAGTCTTGGAGGTAAAGCAGATAGATAACCACCCTTGTTGAAAAGTGTGTGTGTGTGTGTATGTATGTGTGTGAGTGTTTGTGTATGTGTATGTGTGTGTGCGTGTGTGTGCTTGTGTGTGTGTGGGTGGGTGGGTGTGAGAGTAGTAAATTTATTACACTCTGCATGAGTTACAGTCAAGCCAGCCACCATCTGCCTTTTGGTAGGAGTTGCCATGAAAGAAACAGAGGCTACATCATGTAGGCTCTGCCCTATCCTTGGAGAGAGGGAGAGGGAGAGAGAGGAGGGGGAGAGAGGGGGAGAGTGGGGGAGCAGTGTAAAAGAGGGGTGGTGCCTGGTGTCGTCAGCGTCTACGACTACGTGCACGTCTACTGTCTGGCTGTCTGGAATGTCAGGCTCTTTTCCAGAAGGAGTAGCTGTGTATCCTTTTGCCATTCAGAGAAAGAGAGAGAGAGAGAGAGAGAGAGAGAGAGAGAGAAGGAAAAACAGAGTAAGGTAGAGAGAGACCCAGTTAAAGAGAGAGACAAGGGGGAGAGAGAGAAACAGGAGAAGGGAAGAGGGGAGAGAAGGAAAGAGAGAGAGAGAAAGAGAGAGAGAGAGAGAGAGGCTTAATTACTTACCCTATATGATTGGTGCGTAATGAAATTTCCAGTTCTCTGAGGACTTGGGTCGACTCCTGCACTCGCCTGCGGAATTTCTGTGGACCAGAGAAAAGAGGGAGGGGTGGGTGAGCTTTCCTCTTCTATGCTGCTCCAAACTCTCTCTTTCTCACACACACACACACACACACACAAACACACCACCTCAGTCTGGTTTCAACATCTCCTACTGTAAATCATGTTTGTGTGTGTGTGTGTGTGTGTCACCAGACACTGGGCCAGTTTCTCTAAAGCAGAGATAAACATGCAATCTTATCCACTCTCTTCAAAAAGACACAGGGAAATAAAATATTTTAGACGCTAAGCAAGCTGATGATTGGTCAAGAGCCAAATATCTCCTTCATGTGTGATGAGATTTACTAAATCTCAGTTCATCCACTGATGTTAGCTTTATGCTATCAACAGTTTCGGTCGACGACTCGAACGTAAGAAATAGCACAGGAAGAGACAGGACACAGAGGGAGATGAATTTCACGTAAACAGAGCCTTCCTAACAACAGTTGTCACACTCAGCCCCCTGAGAGAGGCAGAGAGAGAGTGTGAGATAGATAGACAGATAGATAGATAGATAGATAGATAGATAGAGAGTGAGACAGAGGGGGGGGGGGCAAGAGAGAGAAAAAGAGAGATGGACAAAGAGAAAAAGAGAGAGAGAGACAGAGACAGAGACAGAGAGGGAGGGAGAGAGAGAGAGAGAGAGAGAGAGAGAGAGAGAGGACCATCCGTTCCTTGGGGCGTTGCATAATGGAATTGAGCTTGTTAGCATGGCCCTGCATTTGTGTGTGAGCCCCTTCTGTTTGGAAACACACTGAGGAGCCATTCTTGTCCCACTCGTCCCGTGTGCTCGTTGCCTTGGTTACAGCTGCTTGGGAGGAGGGGAGGGGGTGGGGTGGGGGGGGTGTCCGCGTGACTGAATTGTATGTCAGGTGAATGGCATGTGGATAAACCCAGGCAACGTGTGTGTGAGTGTGTGTGTGTGTGTGTGTGTGTGTGTGTGTGTGTGTGTGTTAGTGTAGACCCAGAACAGCTTTCATCTCCAAATAAAAATCCAGAAAATCCAAACAAATCCCCTCAGGAGCAACACACACACACACACACACACACACACACACACCACTCTGTAGAGTGTCTGGACAGAGCTGGCCTGGGCTGACAGGACAGCACAGACACTAATAATCAATCAGAAACACTGCTTGTGATGGCAGGGTTCAGAGCAAGGCGGCGCTGATGGCACCAGGTGAAATCCTTGCATCACTGAAGGACAGTGAGGGAGACCCCGTTGCGCTCCCTGGCATCAGAGACGGCCTGTGTGTGTGTGTGTGTGTCTGTGTGTGTATGCGTGTCTGTGTGTGTGTGTGTGTGTGTGTGTGTATGCGTGTCTGTGTGTGTGTTTCATCGGTCTGTGTGAGCTTACAGATTTCACAGGAAACAGACAGCAAGAGCAATCAGAGTGTAACCGCTTCATATGACAGACAGAGATAGAGAAAAAGAGAGGGAGAGAGAGAAAGAGAGGGAAGGAGAGTGAGAGAGAGAAAGAAGGCAGAGAGAGAAAGAAGAGAGAGAGAGAGAAAGAAAGAAAGAGAGGGGAGAGAGGGGGAAAGAGTGGCTGTTCCCAACGTGGGTGTTTGGCACATGTGGGGATGAGAAACAGAGTGTTTTTAATGGGGTGGAGCCCTTGTGTGTGTGTATAGTTGTGTGTGTATGTATGTCCCTGTGTGTTTTTCTGTGTGTGTGTATGTGTGTGTGTGTGTGTGTTTTGTGCAAACTCCCCCTCACTCCACATTAAGTACTACCAGCTGCAGGAGAGAGAAAGGGAGAATGAGAGAGAGAGCGAGAGAGATAAAGAGGAGAAGAAAGTGAGAGTGAAAGAGAGACAGAGAGAAAAAGACAGCGAGGGAGAAAAAAGAAACAGGGAGAGAGAGAGAGAGAGAGAGAGAGAGAGAGAGGGAGAGAGAGAGAGAGGGAGTGTACACTCTCCAGAGGGGTCATCCTGGAAACAAATCAATGGCTGAGACATTCTTCTGGACTTTTTGGAAGGGATCCTTTCCTCCTCGGCTGCCTATTGGCTCAGGGCCGGGCTGGGAGGAATGTGCGGCCCAGTGTATGTAAAGCACAAGCAGCGACCTCCACCGCTCTCACCCTCATCGCCACAAAGTGCCAATTGTTCCCGTCTGAAGAAAAGGGGGCTGGAACAGGAATGTAAAACCATAACTCTCTCTCCTTCTCTCTCTCTCACTCATTCCCTCTCTCTCTCTCTCACTCGTTCCCTATCTCTCGCTCTCTTGTGTGCTGTCTTGGTCCACCCCCCCCCCCCCCCATCCCCACCCCCGTTCTGCCCGCCACCCCACTTCACCTTCCTGTCTGCTTGGCTGCCTGTGGGTGCCTGGGTGACGGTGTGACAGACCCCGGTGAGGAGGGACAGCAGGGCTATTGTTGGAGTGCGCTGTGCCCTGGAGGCGTGAGGTTTGGAGCCTTCTCACGGGCCCACTTCTGCGCCAGGTTCTACTACGGTCGGGCAAAAGGTGCGTAACCCTGCTGCCAGGGAAAATAAACACAGAGTCAAGAAGGAGGGCTAGTCTTTCACCAATTTCAGGGCCGACCTCCCCGACAACCCCCTTTCCCCCTCCCCCCCCCCAAAAAAAACTACCAGAAAAAGGAGAAATGACGTGTTTTCCTAAGAAACAGTTTTCACTTTGGGCCCCACCAATACCCCTGGCATGACAAAGCGTTGTGCAACAAACACGGGCGGAGGATAGCGCTCTGGTCAATCGCACTGCTGGACAAACAGAGAGAAAAAGCAGCTCTGGCCTGCAGTAAACCCTCCAGCCATGGCCGTGTTAAGTGTTTACACCCTGAGAGCGAGGACCTGACGACTCTGTGTGTCTCTCTCTTTCCTCTGTCTTGCTCTGCCTCTCACTTTTCCCCCCTTTCCCCTTTTCTAACATCTGACAGTAATGTCTGTCTTTTTTTTTTTTACGCGGCCCTTCTCTTTTAACTTTTCTTTTTTCTCTCCTTTTTTTGCCTTCTCTCTGTTATTTGGTCTTTTGTAGTTTTCGCTCACAAATGGAAGCACCTCGCTGCTCTACCCTGCTCATCGTTTTCATCTGCTCTTTTCCTTGTGTTTTTATGGCTTGTCCATCAAAAGACGAGTGCTGCTGACAGCTATTTCCAGAGGCTTCTCTGGCATCTTCCGCACTTGATCCGCCCCCCCCCCCCCCCACCAAAAAACAAGAGGGCGCTTTCCCCTGCATTAAAAATGGATCAGCCCTGAGACGCGAGCTGAATAATGAAACAAACGCTGAAGATTACCTCCAGAGGAAGCAGTAGGAGGGGAGGGAGGATAAGGGGGTGGTGTGTGGGGTGGATCAGGGCAGGGATGGGGGTGTGGGGCGCCAATTTCCATCCGTGAGAGAGATGTCACGTCTGCACATCAAACGCCGCCAGGGGGGCTTGCTGCCTACCCCCTGCCGCTAGCATGTCACTTTTCTGAAACTTTAATCTCCAGCGCGCGTAATTGAATCACCCTGAGCCAGATCTCTCTCTCTCTGTGCTCTACGCACAGCGCACGGGAGCAGCTTTTTGGTTAACTTGTTTACCTCTGTGACCCGCGTTGCCCCCCCGACACCGGGCCGCCAGCCGAGGCATCCCATAATGGCACCCGGCGGCGTGGGATGACCGGTCGGCGTTCTTCCCCTTCCGATGTCACCAGAGCTGACCTTCATCCGGAGGGCCTGCTGCTAATGGCCTCACGTGACCAGGCTGTGGGGCGTGTGGGGTCTTTCATGTTAGCCGTCGCTGCCCCAGGCAGCACGTGGGGAGATGGATCAGCCCTCGGGGGGCAAGCAGGGCTCTTCTTTGAGCCCTGGAGAGGGGACATCCTGCCCTGACAGCATGTGTGTGTGTGTGTGTGTGAGGAAGAGAGAGAGAGTTTGTGTGTGTGTATGTGTGTGTGTGTGTGTTTGACGGAAGGAAGAGCCCACAGGGGCAGAGAGAGGAACAATGAGGAGCGTTTTTACCTTCCTGGTGACGGCCGGGTCCAGATAGCTCTTGACCTTCTGAATGTACGTGTGTGGGGGATTCTTCACTTGAAACCGCTCCTGAATGAACGAGGGAGAGAGAGAGACAAGACAGAGGGAAAAAAAGCGAGTGAGAGATAGCATGGGGCGAAGGAAATAACACCATCAGATACTAAGCCCATTCAGCCTGCTCTTACAGCTAATTGCCTGCTATTAAGAGGGTCCATATAACGTCCCATAACGCTAAGTGTTCATTAGCTTTTTTTTTGGTTACAGGCTAAATGGCTCGTCTGCATTATTGACCATTACTGCACTTCTTCCACAGAAAAGAGCAGTAGGCTTAACAGCACCATCAAATCCAATCCAAGGTTTGCTGTAAGAGCCTGTAACATTTCAGGCTGCTCATTTCATAGCAGTTGAGCAGCTTGAGGTTGTAAAAGCATGTATCAATGGAACTGCAGAGGTCAGGGGGCATAGGTCACTCCAACTAGCACATACTGTTGACATTTAACCCCCTCTCTTAATTAAAATCAAATAGTTTCGTTCTGGGCGATGTTCAGAGAGCTCTGTGTGTGTGCCTGTGTGTGTGCGTGAGTGTGTGAATTGCCAGTGACCCAGAATCTCAAAACTGTAGCGGGTGGCTCTGCCAACGCTGTTAGTGACACAAAGGCTTTCAGAACTGAAGAGTCTACTACAGTTACGCAGACGTGACTAATGGTTGAGATCCATCTAGCCAGACACTCAACTACAGCAGTACAGTAGTGCGGCTGTGAGAGGACAAATGTGGGAAAATATAGAATGACAAGAAAATTGGGTAGTAAAATTGAAAGGGTGGACATTGCTGTGTACATGTACTCCCTAATTTGCAGAGAAAGAGCCTTCGGAGCCTCTGTGTGTGTGTGTGTGTGTGTGTGTGTGTGTGTGTTTGTGAGGTCAGGGCTATGTGCTTGGCCCCGGGTGGATTTATCTTGTGAGCGCGGCAGGGTCTCGCTCCACTGCCCAGGAAA
Organism: Tenualosa ilisha; assembly: GCA_015244755.2. Classification (NCBI taxonomy): domain Eukaryota; kingdom Metazoa; phylum Chordata; class Actinopteri; order Clupeiformes; family Clupeidae; genus Tenualosa; species Tenualosa ilisha. The sequence goes on along the minus strand of PYXC01002641.1, from coordinate 140,628 downwards.
TGAACTGTGGCACTGACCAACTGGGCCGCCTGATTTTAGGTCAGTCTCCACATGTTGCTCCAAATTCACAGGGGGAAAAGAGATTATGTGAGACTGAGATTGTGATACTGCTGCCAGAAGGAGCTGAACACCCAGACACATGCACACACACACACACACGCGCAAGCTCAGATGTTCGCAGATATACACACATACACAGCAGAAGTGCAGGCCGGCATGCACGCGCACACACACACACCCTGACAGTGATGTAACTTTAAGCTTTGGGCATAACGGCGTAACTGTTGCTGGAGTGTGTGTGTGTGTGTGTGTGTGTGTGCGCAAATGTGCCCGCATGTGTGCTGGGGGCTAACGGAACTCTTTAGCTCAGCTCTGTTAGTTATCAGTGGCCGTGTGTGTGACAATAACAGGAAAGAGGACGGCTTCAGGAAGACTGGGGACTGTTCCCATGAAAACACAACTGGAAGCACGAGGGTGTGTGTGGGTGCCTGTGTGTGGGGGGATTGTTAGCTCATTAGCTACAGATGCTCCTGTTTACTGATACTGCAGGCCCATGACCAGCATGCTGGTAATGGTGGCCATGGTGGAGACTTTGAGGTGTCAGGTGAAGGGTTAAGCTGGAACGATAAGGGTGGTGGGACGGAGGGGGTAAAGGATGGGCTGGAATGCAATATCCAACTGAGAGTGAGAGTGAGTGAGTGAGTGAGAGAGAGAGAGAGGAAGAGAGGAAGAAGGGATTCCACATAGTTGGCAGATAGACGAACTGGAGAGCGGAGAGAATGACGCTGGCAATTAGGTTGTGTGAAGCCCTTAGAAAATCCCCCAGCTCCTTAGAGATATGTGTGTGTGTGTGTGTGTGTGTGTGTGTGTGTGTGTGTGTGTGTGTGTGTGTGTGTGTGTGTGTGTATGTGTGTGTGTATATGTGTGTGTATGTGTGTATTTGTGTGTATGTGGTGTTGTGTATGTGTGTGTGTGTGTGTGTATGTATGTGTATGTGTGTGTGTGTGTGTGTGTATGTGATGTGTGTGTATATGCGTGTGTGTATGTGTGTATGTGTGTGTGTGTATGTGCATGGGCACAATGAGAGAGAGAGTGAGGGGGAGAAAGAAATCTTGTCTTTCTAGCCCCACCCCTGTTGATGGTTTCTCTCTGATGGGGTGGGTTGTCTGAGGATAATGCAATAATGAGCAGCAATGACATGACACTGATTACGTGACATTATTTATTCTTCTCTCATAAGAAATGGCCAAACAGGCTCACTCTAATGAGAGTGTTATTTGTTAGCTGAAAAGGGAGAGGTCTCCAAACCAACCCTCTCCAAATGCTACGCATCAAACTCGTGACCCAAAAAGCATGGATGGATTGATTGAACCACCACTAATGTACTATCATCATGATCTAGTATATTCTAGGCCTATGTCTCTCATCAATAAAGATGTCTCATCGTTCAAGATGAGAGACATACAAAAAAAAGATTTACGTAGGTATCACATGAAAAAAGAGTGCCATCTGAAATACGCCGTTTGGCTGGAAGAGGTGGTTATTGATGATGGGAGGCCTTCACTTGAAGGACACCCTGATGGAACACTTGAGGCTATGGCAGTCTCCAAAGCCTCAAAAGCACCAAAAGGACCACTCTGTTAAAACCAATACCCATGCATAATATCTTGTATTCTGTAATAAAATGTTAATTTCATATTTTACATTACATTACATTATACACTTACATTATATTATGTCATCTAATGGGTGGTTTGCTGTGTCACAGTAGTATGGCTTTGATTATCCAGCTCCTGTGTTTTCACCATGACGTATTGAGTAGGGCTCACTGAGGAACCACAGACCCCTACAATCTTTTGTTTGCTTTGCACTGCAGTATCCAGTATTTAACACCGCATATAAACAGTAGCAAAAGAGAGTGTCATTTTGCACTGTTGACCAACTTCCAAATGGCACTTTTTAGTTCTGTGATGCACTGCATTCTTAGCCAGATGTAACACAATAGACTGACATGTGGTTTCCAGACACACTTTAACAACAATGAAGCCATTGAGAAGAAATTTTTGTTCTAATCAACGATCAACAATGCTAGATCGGAGTAAGCCATGGCATGCAGCCTGAAGCCAATGTGACCGCATAGCAGTAGTCTGATATGACTGAGCATTCGGGACAATAACTCCAGCCGATACACCCACTACCACTTTCCATAAGCACAGCAGTGAAAAAAAACATGCCAATTTAAATGAAAGAATCAATAGTACAAATAGGACATTTCCTTATGCCTGATAAGAAGGTCTGGTGTTTGGTAGTCTAATCTCTTTGAACCCAGTCATATGAAAATATAAAACAATCAGTGTTACAGGCCATGCAGGTACTAGGCCTACATCAGATAAGCCATAAAACAAGGAAAGATGCAGTGCACTCTTTTCAGGCTATGCTTACAGCCTAGTGAAGATACCAAAGCTTTCCTGTGATTCCTTGTGATTTTCCAGAGCACTTTCAAAAAGCAAACAGCTAACTAGAATTGTCCCCTACTGCCCCATTTGTATCAATTAGATTGATGCCAAAAAGTGTCAAGCAGACAAGTGGGTGAGTCTGACTCGTGAGTCGTGACTCTGGTGGGCTAGTCCAGATTCATTATCACATCCTTTGTTGTCTGGAAAGAAAGAAAGATAGAAAGAACTGTACACTCACTTGATCACAGATCAGTTCCCATTTCTTTTCGTTGTCGTACTGGCGCAGGAGTCGGGCTTTGTCTGGTGGGAGGTTCATCGAATTCTGCCAGGGGAAGAGATGAAAGGCTCAGATTAACAGATGAAGTGCAGCTGTCAGCACTACCAAACCCAACACAACACAAAGACAAACACACACTGCAACAACTCTGTGGGCTCTGTGTGTCGGTCCAGAGCTGAAAACATTACATCACTCAACCCAGACATAAACATTCTGGCCTACCTCAGTCCAATATAATTATATTTGATTATGTGATTCATTTAGTAATGAGAGCAAAATAGCAGAAGAAAATACTGAATGAAATGAATGAAAAAAAAATGAAAATGAAGATGAAGATGAGGACAGGAAAGAGATTCCTTTTGGAGGCTTATGACCTCTTACACTGTGGGACTGCTGAGATCCATCTCTCACAACGAGCCTTGACCTCTCCATAATGAGCAGTATGGTGTGTTCACTGAGCACTGCCCCAGGCGTGTGCGTCTGTGTGTGTGTCTGTGTGTGTGTGTGTGTGTGCGTCTGTGTGTGTGTCTGTGTGTGTGTGTGTGTGTGTATGTGTGCGTGCGTGTGTGTGTGCGAGTGGAGGCGTGTGCCGCTGTCTGTGTCAGAGAGCTTGCAGCCTTCAAACACAGAGACACACACAGCATCGCCCAACACTGGGAAGTGCGTGTTTACATCCTCTCACCCTGATAAAAATAGAACTCAGGATAGGTTCCTGAATGAATCTCAGATGACTGTATTTTCTCACATGATTCTTAACCGGTTCACTCCCTGCACAGTGCTGCTTCAAATGAAAGAATCTGGGCTAAAGTGGCTGTTTGATGTCTGCTATTTGCAGCCGGCGTGTTACTGAATTGCTCTGAAGCGAGTTTCAAAAACTAGATCTGGACACCAATAATGTGGAGTTTCGCTGCTTTAATTAACATAAACATCCTGGAACACAGCTCCTTGTTATCCACCCATCAAAAGGCAGACATTTCTCTCACTCCATTTATTGATCCCATATGGTAATGCTGGGCCTTGCAATGTAAGGCTGCTTTGTTGCAGAGACTCTGAGGCCAGCGTAGCATGAATGCATGAAGCCTATCTGGCCATATGTTGGTTAAACTTGAACATGTGAAGAAACAAGGCCTGCTTCCTCTCTTTCCCCTATTACAGAGCCCCCACTCCCTCGCTTTTTTTCCCCCGTTTGCCCTACTTTTTCCACATCTGCTCAGGGGAACTCCCCCCCACCCCCCACCCCCCCAAAAAAAGGACTCCAGTTGTCTTGCTTTGGCCCCAAAAGCCTTTCTAGTGCACCCCACCCTCCTGTGCATTAACAGGAGAGAGAGAGAGTGAGAGAGAGAGAGAGAAAGAGAGAGAGGAGAGAGAGAGAGTCAGAAAGAGAGAGAATAAAGATTGAAACAATTAGAACTTAATCGCACCACCCACCCAAACACAAGCAGCTTGCAAACCCTTGACATATACACAAACACAGCAAAACCAGTGAGAGTCGACAGTCCACAAGTTGCGAGTGCAACAAACCACAATGCTGATGTAGTGAGAACACTTTTTTCCCCTCATCGTCACTGCCTAAGGAAAGAAAACACTGAGCCTTAAGCCCCTGCTTCGCTTCAACAGACTGTCTCATTTATCAGTGTGATTTCAGTCACAAGACTTTTCCTTTGCCCAGTTTTCCCAACGTGTGTCCAAACGAGTGGGACTGCAGGGGCAGATGAGAACATCCTGCCATGTTTTTTTTTTTTTCCAGACTTGTCTGTGCCACCACTGAGCGTTAGACAGATTGAGCTGACAGGAGAAAAGGGCCAGGGTGCATTACATACAGTGGGCTTTGAGGAGCTGACTGCCTCAGGCCAATGGACTGGTAACACAATCAACGCTTCTCTAGGGGTGGAAAAAAAACAACAACTTGAAAAATTTATACATGCTTTTTGGTAGATGGGGTCATCTTGAGTGGACTTTAAAAGGTTAAACAAACAACAAAAGGTTTTTTTTTTGAGGTCACACAATTTTGCTTTTACCTGTTCCTAAGAGACACAACAGGTTTGTCTCGAAAAACAAAACAAATTCAAAACAAAATGGTGTTGTTCTATTCAGCCTCTTGACGCCTGCACCAGGAAAACAGAGCGTCTTGTGAAAAGCAGTAATGTGAATCGCTGTCAGGTAATCTGACTCACGGTTAGGGTGCCATGGAAACCAAGAGAGGGGCTCAGAATGGCACTGGGTGAATGGATGGCACTGGGTGAATGGACTACCACAGCTGATTCAGCAGGCAGAAATCCTTACGGACACACATGATCTGCACAGGCTGGCCCTCCACTCATGCTCGGGGGAGTGACAGAAAATTGCATTAGCATCGAGATGCACCAGCTGCAGGGTGGAGAGCAGAAATGAAGTCCTGGAGAGATCCATTAGGTAGCTTTCTGTACTATCTCTCCGTCCTCCTCTTAAAAGGTCACAAAAACACAGAAGGAAAGAGCTCTCTCCACTGTACCTGGCAATCTCAGAAAGACAGAAGCACAAGCACAGGCTATCCAGTCAAAAAAAAAACACCTTCACTGGATGTCACAGTTGAATTAAGAGAGGAAAATGATTCATTACAAAAAAATATAGTCCAATTAATCCACAACAAGATTTTGGGTGGAGCTGAGGAATAGAGTGGAAATCACTATATGCTTTGCGGACTGCTGTTGTGTCACCTCAGTGAAAAGTGTCATCGGAAAGGAGTTGCCCTTGCCAACGCGCACTGGACTCCCTTGACTGGTGATGTTCCAATGCAAGCAGAGGTCACTTACATCATCCACCACACCACATCACAACTAGCAAGATCAGTCCTGAGAGGCACTTACAGTAGCAGGCAGCTACTGGGTTTTTATTTAGGCTCTCTTATGTGGAGAAGGAGAGGCTGTTCATACAGAGAAGGGAGGCAAACCACTTTCCATTTCACATTCTTTACCCAAAATAATTAAACCACCACTGGGAAAGAGAGGGAGAATGACCACAAGTCAAACGATAGCAGGTGACAGAATGCCCTATTAAATCTGCCTGATCTGTCGAGAAGGGTCTACATACAATAGATGCCAGCAGATATTTCATTGATGTCTGTCACAATGCAATATATAGGACTATGTTTGTATGTTAACCTACATGCTGTATTATTGCCTCCTGTGATCAGGCTTGGACAAGGAAAACGACTGGATTTGCTGTGAATGAGCTCTTTACTTTTAAGGGAAAAAAATGGAGAACTATGTAGAAAGGTCTGACGTCAGACAAGAGTTTATGTTCTCATCTGGCGGACTCTGCTTGAAGTGCACTGAGATACGAGTGACTGATCTGAAAGGTACTTGTGTGCTTCTTCAATCCTTTTTCCACTTTATTGTTTTTTTCTTCTCTGGAATGGAAAATCCTGCTTGAATGAGGTCTCTATGAGTATGGCAACACACTTTTTCTTTTGAACTCTTGGATATATAGATGAGTGTCTGTTGGATATATGGTCACCCCTGCTCCCTAGTGCAGTATAAAATTCTAGATGCAGGCAAGGAGTTTGGTCAACCAGTCATTTGTCAGTGTTTTGTGGCGGTCCGGCTTCAGTCACCCGAGCCGCCCAGAAACGGGTCCTCCATTGACTAACGACATCATTAATGTTAAACAAACTGTGGCGTTATTGATTTAAAGTCAGTGTGCCATACAAAATGCAGACACAGGGGAGAGGGAGAGAGAGAGAGAGAAAGCGAGAGACTCAGCAGCCAGTTATTACATGAGTCACCAGCAGCAGACTTTGAGACCGACACCCACCTCTTCCCCGGAGGTCCATGGTAAAATGAAATGACCAGTGGGAAAAAAAAAGAAAACAAGGACAGCCACACTGACTTTTTTTTCAGCGAAGTAGTATTGAATGCATGATTTACCCTGTGATTAAGCCGTTCTCATGAGGCTGTAAGGCCATGACTTCGCGCAGATTTCAGAGCTCGGTGGAGTTTAATCATTTTGCACAGGCCTCATTTGTCAGGCTGCTGTATTTTTTAACCTTGAGACCCTCCCACCTGTCAGGTTGTCAAATCACTTAGTGTGTAATGTTTAAAGAAGTTCTGTTAAGGAGCACATGATCTATGAACAAGCCAGAATCGAGACTCATAGATCATTAAGACTGCTGGTGGATTTTAGGGGGTTGGAACAGGTTGGAAAAACCATTTGTATGTCGTGTCAATGTCTCCAGCTACTTTGGTTTTAATGAGTGGCTACGGAGGCCATCCTGAGAAGCCTATAGCTGGGAAGCAACGTCACAGGCCTATTGGAAAGAGTGAAGAGGCTCAGAGAAAGGAAAGACTGAATAGCTCTCAGCAGTCTTACAGAGGAGACACCCATGACTCTGTCCGGCAGACAAAGATGCTCTAAGCTCCCATCTGACCCCCGGATTCCAGCTAAAGAACTTTCCACAGTGTTAATCCAAAACCCACATATAACAGGGCCTGGAACAGGGACCAAAGATGATTCAAGCGATGCCTTCCAGAATATCAGTTACAGTAGATGGATGAAGTTTTCATCAAGATGGACAACACAGGGTTTGTTGTCTGGAAGACAAGGATGGAAAAAATGCTGTGGCAATAACAGATACTTGACAAAAAAGATAAAAAAGAGATTAAAGATCAAAAAGATAAACTCCATCAGACTAACCACAGATCTGAGATAACCTTGTGTGAAGCTGAAAGCTGTGAAGTTGAAAAGCAAGATGAGAACCTTGCATGTCTGCCATGCCCAAGCCCACCCTCAGATCTCCATGACAGTCTGACTGATGCAGCCCTGGAGAGTCTGGCAACTGAAGGACATGCAAAAAAAAAAAAAAAAAAAAACACACAAGAAGAGATGAGAGTGAGCAAAGAATGTGCCTCCCTCTCACCCATTCACCACCCCCGCATCTCAGGGTCCAGGATCCAGCCCAGCTCTCCTCGACATGTCGGCAGGCCCAAACCCCAGGAGCCTAATCCCCCCACTCTCCTCTTCAGACAGTGGTGGGGCCCGTCAGAGAAACTATGTGGGGCTGGGCCGACTGATGACACAAGGGCATATGAGCCTTGAACGAGCGATGGCAGGCAGGGGGCTCTTTGCTCAGCTGTTCTAGACAGGGTGCGGAGGACAAGGCGACTGCGCTAACTCTGCACACTGTTCCACCACCACTGCTGCTGCCTCCTCCTGCTGCTCTTCGATGAGGCCGCTGCCTTTCTCACGTTACAGCGTTTCCTCACCATTTCCTGAGCTGGAGACTCTGTCTGGCTTTCTTTCTTCAGAGCAGGACCAGCCAGACGATGGCTTTCCCAGCAACTGTACTGCAGCAGGCCAGACAGCACAAGAGAAAAGAGCACAAGGGAAAAATCCGCAAGGGAGAGGATGTGATGACAACATGTCCACTAATTAAATACCTTTGGTAATGTAGAAGACAAAACATGTCTCCAGCCTTATGCTGTGTATTACTTGTATTACTATAATGCATTTTTGTCATGAGAGACCACATTATAACCATACTAACAGAGGCAAAGATTTATTCTTTACCAGATGCAGATGGATCATACTGTTGCGTTGGCAATGAAAAACTATGCAGCACAGCCCATAGTCTCAGTCGACCCCAGCAGATAATGGATCTGATGTCTGTCTCTGTGTCAGACACCTACTTGCTCTACTGCGCTGGATCATGGAGAAGTCTCTCGCTTGGCCTTTTATCCTGAGTTCCCAGCAGGTGCTGCAAGAGCCCCGGAATCAGCCTCCTCATTAGCGCAGTGTGGCTCCTTAATCCTTTAAATTCTGTAGGGACACAGGTGTCCCCCGTCTGTCTCCAGATTAGCCATGTAATCCCAGAGAACCCCGACTCACCCCCGCCCCGCCACATACACACACATGCACATACACACGCACACACCCTCTTCTCACCATAACACTGTCTCCGCACCACTCCATCACCCACTGCCGACCAATTTGTGACTTTTTGTGTGTGTGTGTGTGTGAGTGTGTGTGTGTGTGTGTGTGTGTGTTTATGTGTGTGTGTGGAGGATGTTTGCACAGACAGGGAACTAAGGGTTCACAAAAATGTGAACACAATACCCAAGCCCAGCAACTGGACTGGCATGCTGCTGTGGGTGGACAAACAGAGGCATATTTAAGGAAGAATGCACCAGGGCAGAGTGGTGATCCTTTAGCACTGGTGACAGACTGGCCACTTACATGGATTCTGCAGTGACAGATGCTCACTCACTATAATCTAATGAGTTGTTGACGGTTGGTTATTCTGTGACCTCTAGGTTCAAGGTTAAACTGTGATCAACTCTGCATCTATTTTTGAGTGGATGAACAGATCTTGGTTGAAGTCCCAGAGTTCAACTGGGAACTGCTTCCTTCTTCCCTATGTCTAACTCAAACCTTGTGTGATCTCACCGGAAATGCTAGGCCTAGTGATCAGTCTATTTAGTCTTCTGTTGTGGTTAAGGGTAGGCAATTTAATACAATTCAAATCAAAACAATACAAATATATCTACAACAAATACAGCAGATGCCACTGCTAAAATTTTGTATCACTAAAACATGATAACCATGATAATAACTACAGACATATAAAACTGTGTCTACAATAAGTAACAGTTACCCCAAGACAAGAGGTTCATGTGTCTGGATCTTAACAGATACACTAATTTAGACTTAGCCTAATGCCTCAGTATTATGCAAGCGAGAGCAGAGGTGAGGAGAGGAAAGACTGTGCTCACTGCACTGTGGGGAGAATAGAGTGATTATAGACCATTACTGTAACCTCCCACTTCACATCCTATTTTATGTGAGATTAAATAGCCTACACTCTAAATTGCAGTCATTTTTAATTCATGTCTACTTTATGAACAAAATATTATCACCTCCTTCTTTCACAGTGACTTAAAGGTAGGTAAGTCTATTTTTAGGGTAAAGAATATATAACGCCTGCAAATAACTTAATCCTATTATGAAAGCTACTATGGGTTAAAAAGATAACCTAGGGTTAGTTTACCTAGGGTTACAGTTGTCTTCCTTAACTATTCTCCAGTGCAAAGAAAATGACCACAGAATACAATATTGTTCACTTCACATAGGAGAGGCGAGCTCTGATGAAGTTCAACAGCCGTAATGCCAACTCCATAATCCTTTTAGACGTTGTAATGGTTTGTTTTATTTTTTCACGTCACCCCCAGTGCGGAGTGCCACCTGGCACCATCCAAACCCCGCACTTCCCAGTCTAGGGTACAGGTCCCTTGCTCTCCCCTGGTCCCATACACACATGGTAATCACTACTGTGCAATACAGTGTGCTGTAGAGTCTGCCCACCACTTCACACCTCCTGGATGTGAAATATAACTGCTATTGTTGAATCCTTCCACTGAACTACTGTATGTATAATGTATTGTCTGTTACTGACTAGCCTAGTCATCTCTAAATAACCTTATTCGTGCAAAGGCACACACAGTACATGTTGACATAAATAAAAATACATGTAATCCAAGGTTCAAGGAAAGTAATGATGATCTGAACTGAGATCAATAAAAGTGTAAGTGAGATAGGTTGATTGGTCAGTCACTGGCCTGTGTGAACTTTAAACTGGACCAGAGAGGTGGCATCATTTATTACCTCTTAGCCCACATTCCGTGGAAGCAGGTAGCAGCTAGCGTTCCAGACAAGGTGCTGTGCTGAGCAAGCATTCATTAGACATGAAATAGAAGCTACTGTTTGATGCAATTTCCATGGTCACAGTGAGAAAATTAATACTTTTTCTCTTTTCAACGCTCTTTGATGCAATGGAAATTCTGTGGAAATGCATAAGCCTAAATAACTTTCTTCCTCAACAATCTGTGTTTAGCCTAAGCTAACAACATGCTTATTAAACTAGTCTTAATTATTCAAGAGGGAGAAATCAGTGATACACAAGATTAGGCTATATGGACTGTTTATGATATTTAGTGACTCAATGCTTTTATCAGACCAGACAAACTGACGCTACTGCGACATCCTCCATCAAAGGCTGGTGAGTGATGGAGAGCAGCTTCCACACCCCAGTTCAATAAGTCAATGGGGCCTGTGTTGGGCAGCAGCACCAACACCCCAGTCACAATACTCACGGTTAGATAAACAGACCTCAGGCAAAACTGAAGGCCCTTGTCTGGGAGTCATTAAAGTCCTACCTTCCAGGGGGGCTTCCCTGCCTAGGAGCATTCCTGACTCCTTCTCCACAGGCCCTGGGTGGCAAGCTTGGAAAGAAGGAGAGGGGGGAGAGAGAGGAAGGGGTAAGGCTTTGCCATCCACCCCCTCCTCCTCTCCTCCTCCTCCAACCACCCCTCCGAAAAAGAAAAACAACCACACACACATTTGGGTTTCATTTCAAGCCCGTTTTGGGACACAGAGATAATTTGTGTTGGGCCGTTTAAGTGCGTAGTGATGATTTGTAAAAAGAAAACGGCGCGCTGACAAAACTTTCATTGCTCCGTTTGACTGCTGCAGCGCACAGCCCAAGCCCACCCCCGATGCAGCTCTTTTAGTGCCCCTGTATATCAGAACCTTAACAGCATCCTGGGATGAAATGCCATTACAACAGCAGAGGGAATATAACTCTAGGCAGAAGACTGGGGAGATAAACAGGAGGGTGTGCTGGTGTTACCGTTGGCATGGGAATTTCAGCATCTTCGCGCAGGCTCCAAACACAGACACCAAAAAAAAACGATAAATCACCTGTGATGACGATGCAATACCAGCTGCATGTGAGGGTTTCTGTTATTTTTAAGTGCCCCAGAGTCACATGAAAGAAGGCATGATTCTTACCAGCAATTCACTAAATTTACATTCTTTTCTAAGGGAAAAAATCATCCCTATTTCCTTCAGGCTCATCTTTGTTCTGCAACTTGGCAGACAAACCTAAAATATGACCTCACATTCTTCTTCTGCTTTTACTGTATGTGCTGAGGAGAGCAATAACCACAGCAGTGTGTGGTGTGTGTGTGTGTGTGTGTTCACACAGCACAGTATCAGATGGATGCCCCTTAGCACATTTTTGCAGTAGTAGCCTAGACTAAGGAATCGCCAAATCGCTGGCTGGCTCACTTGCTATCGGTGCTGTCAAAACACATTAGCCTCTGAGCGCCCACTGCTGGCACCAGCACTAACCGCCCGCTCCGTGCCAAGTCCAACAGCCTGATTCGGACCTAGGGAACCCGATTACTGATAAAGGCCCATGACCCATTAACCCTGCTAGGCAGTCGCTCTCATGTGGCTGGCGTGGGACTCTGCGGGGCCATCCAGGAAGCAGCTGGGGCAAGTGTTGTGTGACATGGGGGGTGCGAGGGGAACCCAGGGCCAGGCCCTGGTCATGGCACCGGACCTCATCTAAACCTGCCAGTACAATTCACCTGACCACAAACCTGAAGAACACGCGGTTCCCTTTCTAGGAAAGTCTAGGGAACTAGTATAACATAATGCAGACTTTCAAGCCTGTATCATGATAACATGTTTGCTGCTATTACCATTGGCAATGAAAAAAGGCCAACCCCTGGGAATGAACCTAATACAGGCTACAATTTAATGTTTAGAAAGTCACTGCACACACCCAGTTCCAGTAAGGTACAACATGTGCTGAATATGGGAAATGCAGGCACTGCGGGACTAGAATTTTTCCATAACCTGATGATGGCTACCATTAAATGAAAGAGTCGTTTCCCTTTGGGATTTTACTAGGTTTGCCTTACTGCAGCCAGCCACACTGCATCATGCATGAAGGTCAGTGGGATGGGAGGAGCACTTCCAAACCTGTACAGAACAGATTGTGGCATTGTCCTAGCACTTACAGAGCTGTCACTGGGGCCTACATCTAACCCGAATGCTGACTGGAACACACAGGGACCTCCCATGCTCACTGCAGATGTTGCTTTTGGCAAGAGCTTGCCCAACACAGTCCCTCCTTTTTTTAAACTCGGCCAGCTTCAAAAGGGAGCGCGCACATCTCGGGAGACGACAGCGCGGTTTTGCACTGGTCATGACAGGGAAGAAAAAGAAAACATGCACACATGCACAAAGGACGCGCACGCACAGTAACACACACACACACACACGCACACACTGACACACACTCTTACCCTCACACGCAGCTATACACTCACACACTCTGATTCACTGGGTCTTGTCCAAAAAGCCTGAGTACAAGCAGTAAGTGCATACACAGACACAATACCCCCACCCTCCTTCCCTCACCCCCCCAGCAATGTAGGAGTCCATTAGAGGGGCAGCTGATTCAGTCACTGTCTCGCTATGAAGTGAAGTCGGGCAGCCCGATGGTCAAACTGAAAAGAAAAGCTGGCTACTAACTCATACGGATTAACCTACATTGTGTCTTGACGGGCACTGGTGTGATACAGCTAATTAAGTAATAAAAATCTGTGACCAATGAATATCAGCTAACCAAAGGGCTTTATCGGCCAGTCTGAGCCCTTGACCTAGGAACTCCTTTGTGCTGTTCTGACTGCCTAAGGGCATTAGGTGGTATTTTGGATTCATAGACATTTCTGTTTCCTAAAAGTGGGAAGTGATGTTGCTCTGATGGCCTACTTTCTTAGTGTCCAAAGTAATTTAAGCTTAAAGAAATTTAAAAATCAGGATTCCAGAACAGAATAAGTGACTAGAACTAATGCTATGGACTGATGACAATATTATGATTTTTCCCCCTAAGAAAGTGTAGTTGAAGGTTTGTTGTATTCACAATGTCAGTGGAGCAGCTGGAACATTTAAGCTAGCCCTTCAATATCACATAAAAAAACACCCACACTTTTCGAAGCTACAGAGAGCAAGAGAACTGATTTACCAACGTCTCCCCCCCCCCCCCCCCCTCCTCTTAACAGCTGTCACCTTGGCTGGAGCCCTGCACTGAATCTTCCCATCATGCACCTCACCACAATGGGCAAAGTGCCCATGAGTGACTCTCCTCCTGAACTGCCAGCCAATGCTGTTGCTGAAACAGACAACAGACTGACGAGGAACACATAAAGGAATAAGCTCCAAGCCATGTGTTACATCACCTCAAACCTGTTCTACACACAGCACACCAACAGCACTACAGCCAGACAATGGAGTCAAGACAGACAGACACATAGACACAAACAATGGCTGCTCGTGACACAATATGACACAAACTGTTTGTGTTTGCATTGGTTGAATATTGACCTCAAGAAATGAGGTCACGTCAGCCTCGGCTGAGCACGATACACACAATGGGCTGTAAAAAGCACGGGGGCACTGCAGTCTTATCACTCTAGCATCAGATTTAGCCTATCACTGTGGCTGTTGACAGTAGCAGAAATGTAGTGAGCTACCTGGATTCCTTTTGCTTCACTTGTGCAATTCTCACAAAGGATTGTGCAGGGTATGCCAGGTCATCAGTTATAACAACCGTACAGTCACTTTAAACATGTGGTCTACAAATTAGGCCTACTTTATTTTCTGGGAGACACATCAATTTGGCCAAATAATTCAAGAGAGTGGATCCGCTCAGTGAGTTCACAGCCAGGAGATGAGCTGAATCAGAGTTTGGGAGTCTCTTGATTCAAAGTCTTTTGATTCTGAGATCAGAGAGTGATTAGCTTATCCTAAAGAGTGAAGCAAGGAGACCAAACGTCTCCATGCGGCCCCATCCATCAGAGGCCATGTCAAGAGTGCATGTGGAGCCCATGCAAGAGCACAGATCAGCTACAAATCAGGACTGTATCAGTATCCACCTCCACAAGGCAGAGCCAAGGCAATAAAAGCAAACACAAGCCACCACCAGAAAGTTCCAGAAACGAGCGGAGAGCGCTGCGCCGTGCCGTGCCGCACGGAACGAAGCCAAGAGTCTGGTTCCCACACGACAAGGCTGACACATGGCCAGCCGGCCTCCGCAGAGCCTCAAGGCACCGACGCAGAGCCTTAAAAAGAAGAGACAGAGAGAGAGAGAGGAGGAAAGAAAAAAGAATTTGCTTTCATACAGCGACCACAGCTTGGGCTCCTCCTGACAGAGTGGAGCCCAGAGCACTGGAGCGGCCCGCCAAAGCCCCAGCTCATGAGCCTCCCTACCCTCCCAGAAAAGAGCTGCAGAAATGAAGGCTAATTGGACCAGCGAGGCCTCCTGTTGCTAAGAAGGGGGGGATCTGCAGCGTCACCAGTCGCCTTGCAATCAACCCTCTCCAGGAGGACTCTCACCACCACCAACAACAATCACCCCCCTGGCTACGGGAAGCCAGCTAGGCGTGACCAGCTCTGGCCCAGGCGGCCGGGGCAGGGAGCACTGGATGCTGGATGCCGGCAGGTCTGGGTTCAGTGCCAGGCTCTTGGGCCGTGTCTGGAATAAAGAGCGTCTCTGTTCTCTGGCGCTAGGCGCACGGGCCTCGAGCCGCGGCTGAGCCAATGCTTCTGCCCTGAGAATGGGCATTGTTCGCTTGTTTAATGAAGAGTCTGCGTGAAAATGCAAGGAATGCACAGTCTCCTAATCCCATGTTGCTAAGGGGGGCTTTCAGATACTTGACTTAGTTTCCAGTTGAGCATTGCTGGTCCTATGCTACTCCTGTGGACACAGTTGTCACCACGTAACCATGTAACCAAGAGAACTCCATGCAGAAGGCAAACCTCTCATTAATGACACAGTAAATGCAAGACTGCTCTTGCTGTTAATGCTGCCCTTCTCTGCTTCACAGTCCCTAAAAGCCCACTAATTACATAAAGATTAACTTATAAAACCCCAAGCCACAGCAACATTTCGGGCTGTTTGAGAGGACCTTGAGAGAAAATGTGTAATGGGTGAAAGTGAAGAAAATAATGGGGTGCAGACCAGCGTCTCAAAACTGCATATGTCAGATCCAGGACAAAAAGCTGTAAATAGCAGTACTCTGTTATTCTGATCCTGTATTGTAATAGTTCTGTGAACAACAAATAGCTTCTGTCTATGTATAGAAATAGCAAGGGCTTCTCACCTCTAATTAAAACAATACAGAGTCACCAAAGCAATGTGTCGCACACTACTATCTCCTGTTTGGAGAATAAACAATAGCCTAGACCCAACTCTGTTGGCATTCCCTCACGCCAGTGGTGTGTCTCCCATCCCCTTTTACTATCCACACATTGGAGATTGTCTCGAGGACAAAACAGGGTTTATGCTTGAAACAGACCACAATTAACTGCAAAAAAAGTGCCACGACTGGCACGTAACCTGCAAGCAGTGACTGAGAGTGACATGTAGCTTATGCCTGGTAGCTGTGTGACTGACACAACTCCAATGAGTCATGTCACACTGCACATCACTTTGTCGCTAACAATTAGCTGAAAAGCACTCTTGTTCTCCTCCACAACATAGGCTATTACTGTACTTGTGTGAAATCTCCTTACACATTTGTTGTGTTGGGTAAATTCGTATGTGTGGGTGTGTGGTGTGTGGGTGTGGTGGGGGATGGGGGCGGTGGTGGGTCTGTCATGCCTAGATTTTACAAGAACAGGAGATTTATTTAGAACAAAGACTTCTCAGAAGGGGGGAAAATAAGTTATGTGGGGAAAAAATAGCATGTATCTGAAAGGAAAATCAGCACAAGCATTAATTCAGAGCATCTGGTGAACAAAAGCATGACGGCTTGAGCCTATCCTATCAAGCTATGGCTGTGAGCAGTTCTCACTCAGTGGCAAACCTTTTCCAGAAGTCATCTGTCCTCTCCATTTATAGGAAAGGAGGGTGTTACTGTACAGAGTGACAAACAAGTTTGTTTAGCAATCCTTACAAAAACATTTTATAGGCTAATCATGTTTAACTGAATGCAAGTCTAATAGTTTCCAGGCTATTTCCAGAATACACTCACAAGATTAAGCTTTTTTTGTTCTACTGGGAGTGTCTTTTTAAACGTTGAATATAGAAAGGTAACCAAAATATGGCACACTTGCTAAAGCTTTGATCGCAGACATTTAGTAGGCTAATAACATGCTATCACTATATTTAGACAGATGTTCGGTGCCCACAATGTCAACAGTGCCTGCGCTGAACAATTTCAAAGTAGTCATAACAGACAGTATAAAACACACACACACACACACACACACACACACACACAAAAAATGATCAGGGCCCTTTGGCTGCCTTTAAACAAAGCAGCTTAGATGTAATCTGGGCTGACTATTGAGAACTCCAGCTATAACAAAAGCTAAGCCACCAGCTCCCATATGGCATTCAAGTGAGCCCCAATAACTGCCTCATAAACTTCCCTGCTTTGCTGGCGAGGCAGGGCATTCAGTAGAGGGCAGAGCCTTGGCTAAATTAAGAGAGCCATCATTGTGCTTAAGACTGAGCAGATTGTGTTCATGAAAAGTGCATGGCTAGCTGAGGGGAAAACTACAGCTACTGCATTCTTACTGGGGGTGTCATCTTCCGGTGTTCCTGAGCTTTACCCCACAACACATGACTCAAACCTCAGCACCTCATAAGACTTTACAGTCTTTGGACAATGATTCATGAACGTGTAAGACAGGGGTTGTGACGCAAGATATGTGCAAAAAAACCAACATTGTAGCTAATTAAGTAAGCCTGTTTTCTATCGCTTTCCCTTGACTTTGATAGTGTCTAAAGAAAGTGGCAGCGCAGCTTTATTGAGTAAGCTATGTTATAAGACTGTAATAACAGGCCCTATTTGTTTATAAATTACAAATCTGCAGTGTTAAATAAAGTTAAATAAAGACTAACGTTAAGCCAATTTTTTACACAAGATTTAGCAAGAGGCACGAACAGGGGTCCAAAACAGATGACAGACATGATTTAGGACACTCTTACTCAAGGCTTTGGTGTAACGTATCTCATGCTGTCTCTGCTGCTCGTGGAGACAACAGTCATGCCGCTGCTGCTATGGCAACAACGCTAGAGCTTAGAGACATGCCCCTGCCTGAAAGGCACTGTTAAATGCCAAACATTTCAAAACCATTTCCCCCCTGAGAATTAACACTGTGATGACTATATTCACGTGGGCACATTCCACGACACTACACACAAGAAACTCAACGTCAGTGACAAAAAAATGGCTAACAAAGGCTAATGCAAAATTGAGTGTAAAAAACTGAGTGGTGCCAAGGACAGTGAAATAGTCATGACCCCTTGCAAGTGCAATGTTTGTGACATGGTGCAACCACTTGTATGCAGCCTACATGGTGGAGAAAAACACACCATGTGAAACATACATGCACTCAGTTCTAAGGCATGTCTGTCAAGCCAAACAGGTGACACAGACAAAGCATGTTTAACTATTATCTTTTGCAGTCAAGGTCATGTGAGAGACATAAAGTTTGCTCTCCTCTAAGGATGAACCTTAGCATCACAATTATATCTGGTTTAAATATCAGCCGCAACTCCAGGGATCTTAACATTCCTCAGTGGTAGCGCTACACTGTTTTGTCAGGAGTAAGAGCCATTTGGTTCTTCTGAGGGGGCTGACACTCCAAACCAGCCGGAAGCATGTTGTGACCTTTCCAAACCTTCTCCCATCTCTCCAAAATCATTTTCAAAGATTTCTTTCAGCATTTTAACTAGTGTGTCGACACAGAAGTCACATGCATGCCCATACACAAAAACATGTTGGCGACATGGCAGATCTTAGGGGAATGACACTGAGGATTTGGAAATGCCTTTAACACAGAACTGTTTTTACTACATTTGTCAATGACATTTACACTGAATCATCATAATATTTGGTAGTCTCTCCCCATTGTACACATATAAAATAAGAAGGGCACTGTCAGGAAGATGGCCTAAGCTGACACTCATTTAGACTTCTGTAGAGTTAAGACACATGTCTTATACTTTCTTCTGGTGTGATTAAAATGCATGGTCATTTGTGGCTGTGGTTCCAGCCCCTGGACATGGATTAGTGAGTGAATTCAGCCTCTTCGTTTTTTCTCCTCTCCTACTGTCTTCTTTTTATAGACTGTAAAAATAATCAGTCACAGGCAAAAGGTCTGCCGCCAAGTCACACAGAACTACGTCTCTAAATAACATGCTCTCTGTTCAAGTTCAAGCAGCACTTAAAGGGCTTAGCGTTATATAGCCTCTCCTCTTCCAGTCAGGCTAATTACTCTATCATAGCAATGGAGTGACAGGTCGCACACATCACACATCACAGTCACACTCTGACTCAGTCCCTTGCATGCGCAATTAGCGGCTGGGCAGCCAGCTGCCACGGATGACATGCATCAGGGTTTAAACAGCAGTAAATAACATTAAGTGCTGCGATTAAAAACACTAAACACTGCTAATGCCATGCGGAGTGCTGCCTGCCAAAGGAGGAAAGACATCAGCCTGGCAAGTGTGCTTGAGTTGCCTTGCCTGGCATGCCAGTCAGTCAGTGTGAGAGATGAGGCTCTGGAGTTGATCTCTAACCAGTCATCCATCACTTCACCTCAGGAGGACGTAGCATGAGATGCCAGCCCCGGGGGATGCCATTCCAGCAAAAAGGAGATTAGAGTATGTTTGCTGTTTGCATGGGGATGCAGTTGCTTCAGTGACTAGTCTACTGAGCGATGTAGTCCACTCTCTTCTAAACAGAAGTCTGGTAAAAAGCTGAGCAATCTTTGTTGTCTTGAACTACTATGAATTAGCGGTTAATTTCTCCATATTGTTAGAATCATGGTGGTGCCTAAGGCATCGTAGAGCAGACACCAGTGTGCTTGACAAAACAATACAGAGACAACCATCTTCACAGGCTGCAACAAACAGGTGATCCTAGAAGCAGACGAGATTAGGCAGGTTTTCCAGAGTCATGCACTCAAGCCTGTACATCTTACGTCAGCACAAACAGAGGTCTGGCCTCTCTCTCTCTCTCTCTCTCTCTCGGTCTCCCTGCCTCTGTCTCTAAGAGAGCCGGATTCATCTGCCCGAGACACGCAGCAATTACGCCCCAACAAGAACGCTGTGACACGCATTAGTGACTCCCACGAAAAACTCGCTCCATTAGGTAATAAAGGGTGCATGGGGTCCCAGCCTGCTTTATCAGCAAACAAAACCACTGCTTCAAGTTATGGATGAATAGCTCATAACAAAGCAAATTTCATTTCCTTTCCCAACTGCTCCAACTTTTCCATCACTGTTTGCTGGCACAGTTGTGTGTCTGGTTGCAACACAGATTTAGCTTTTCTTTAATGATGAAACTATGTCTTAAACAAAACTACTGTAAGAAATGAATTTATCATTATGCCTCTCAAAAACTGGCATCCTACTCTTGGCTACACAATGTTAAATAAGTCCAAATCTTAGTTTCCAGCTTGCCTCAAAGATAGCCTACTAATTGACACCAGTCTGTAGCATTCTATGCCTAGTGAAACAGAGTATTTCCTAGGAGTTTAGCCATGGGTCCATGCTCAAAGAGTGTAAGCTGCCCTGCTAAGACTCTAATGTAGAGTCAGTGCCTCAGAGTTTAGCACTAGATTAAACCGCCCTAATGTCTGACCCACATTCAGACGCCTTTAAAAATCAAGTCCAGCTGAAGGATACAGGCTTTTTTTTAACAACTTGGGCAAAAGTCTGTTCAGCACCAAAAAAGTATACATTCTTCACATTCATGTGGCATTCCCAGGTGCAACCCGAGTTCAAAGAGACAATCTAATTACAAGAGCCTTTGAATTATGAAATGGCTCTGAAAATCAACTGGTCTGCACTGACAGAAATCTGGGTGTGACAAATTTCTGAATAACTGCACTTGAGTGGGCTAGTGAAAAACGTAATGTGTTGCCGTCACAATTTCACAAAATAATAATAATAATAATAATAATAATAATAATAATTTGGCATTAAAACCGTGCTGACTATTCAAACAGGTGGGTGGAGTAGCCAGAGTGATCATAACTTGACCAGTGAATGAATAACGTTCATGTAACTTGAATGTTAACTGTAGTTCAGTGTGTTTTGACATACGACTACAATAAGTTTAGCAGTTAGCAATCAATAATGGTTATTATTATTATTTATTCTCAAAAGAGTAGGATACTTAATTCACATTTAACATACAAACAGCTAATACCTGACTTATTTCTATTGTCTATCTGTGTAGACCTTGGCTACTTGCAGTTGTGTGACGGTAGATGACTATACGCTGATAAATATCAACTAGTTGACATCACCTATCAAGTCCGTCATGTCTTAGAAAAGTAAATGTTACCTAGGCTAATGTTAACAAATATAATATTGGTACCTAGCCTATCGATAAGTTGCAGAGTAGCCTACTTAAGTTGACGCAAAGTAGTCATCTTTTAGAGCCGACACACAGAAAACTTAATAATGTTAATAGAAATGTACAGATACAACCAGTGATTCGATAAAGTAACAGAAAGCTCCACTCCATTTGCTAGCTAAAGATGATAGAACCATAATGCAGCGTGTGAAGGAGTTCTGAGACCAGCCCCAAACAGATGTGCGGACGAAAAGAGAGGCAAGGGTCGAACAAAGACCAGGATACAATTTCAAAGACATTACACAGAAAGTAAAGTTGTGTTTACCCACCAAAACGACAGCAAATCGTTCCTCTAATTCACCTGGCTCCGGCATGGGCAGTTTTAAAGGCATGTTATGTCCCCTGAAGTCAGTTTGTTGGTCCATACTCCCTGCGTTCCCCATGTTTCAAGGTGGTGTGGCTACTTCAGTCGCCTTCTCTTCTCGTCTTCCACTTCAAAAAATCACGGAGAGTAAAACAAAAAGGTATCCGATACTGGAAGGAGAAGTCTCTAATTCTCCTGCTCTATCCCAGCCTGATCACTTCACACCGACACACTGTAGGCGCAAGCACTAAAAGGCGACTTAACCAAAGACAAGAGTTTTCCTCAAGCATTATAACGTTCTGGCGGAATTCGGCAGCAACTTCAGTAACCGCGCAATGAAATCAAAAACGTGTCTTATCCGTATCTTGCACAATTTCTGCACCACTCCCAGTTAGCTGTTATGGTGACGATGTGCATGATTCAGGCTAAGCGGTTCCCCGTCTGTGTTGCCTGTTAATCCTTGCAGTGCTGACCGACAGATACAGTGGAGGATCCACACTGCACCGCACACTACATTGAATCACAGTTCTACACAATAAGCCTTTCAGATTGGCCTCCCACTTGGGCGTGCCAAAAAGCCGTAGTTAAGGAGACGATGTTTTGTTCGGTTGCATTATGGTACTTGAAGTCCCCAACATGTGCTTTTTTTAAAACAAAAATAAACTTTTTGATGTTGTTTTGAACAGTCATATTAACACTCTGGAGGAAATCATAACGACCACACTGATGTGCCTTAAGAAAAGAGAGAATACGCCTACTTCAGGGAATAGTGTAGCGATATATAAAAAACAGGTTTTCACCATGAAAGAGAATGATAGTTTTTACAAAGTCTGAACTGAAAGCGTCTAAACTCAAATCGGCTGGGCAGATGCAAGCTTAGGATCCAGGACAAACAAGGCGGGGTCTGAACTTGAGTGGATGATATCATTGGGACTTTTGTGAGAGACGCTCCAGATGTTAAGGGATTTAAAGGACAGCATCAATAGGGCGGCAGCTCAAGCAGGGTCATTAGGCGAGGCTACTCCACAGTGCAGATAGGCGCAAACAAAAATGCCATTTAAAAGTGGGCCGACAAATAAACGCGACACAAAAAATGTCTATAGGGCAAGTATTGGATGTCAGATGAAGTAGCCCATAGGGTCTTTATTAAGCTGAGGCCTAAATGATCAATGGCCAAACATAATGCCAAAACATAATGCCATATCTCAGAGTTCAGTGAAAATTCCAATATGATACCCACAAGAATAATGTTGACCTAATAAACTGCTAAATACATTGTCAGTCCAGGTCCATAATCCAGAATAATGGTCATCCAACTGATTCACAGTAACATCTTGTTGTAAAATAGAATAAAAATCATTTGCAAGTCTGATTAATTGACTTAGGCCTTTAGGAGGAACAGAAAACTGGATCAGGAGACAAACACACCGCTCAGAGTTTTGGTGTGTGGTGGTCAGCAGGGAGTGTGGGTGGGGCTGGCATGGCCCTAATGGGCAGTGGTGTCACAGACAGATGGAGCTCAGCTGTCAGGGGCGGCCTGTTATGGGCTCAGGTGTTCCACAGACAGTTCCTCTCATGATGGGGAAGATGATGGGGAGTAGGGACTCTCCACTAAGGGCCATCCTGACCATCCCGGATGTTTGGACACTATACCCCCAAGCATTCTTTTGTGTGTTTCCACTGAACATGCTGGGTGTCTCTATTATATCAGCAAAAACCTTTTTTGGTTAGTTGTTATGGTAGTATTACATTGCAATGGGCTGTGAAGTTTTATAAACACATTACAAAGCCCTTATAACACTGCAAGGTAAACAGAACGTGCTCCCAAAAGGAGCGCTACTAATGGGGCTGTAACAAAACCAGCAGCAGGATGTAAACCAGTAGCACTCTGGCAGAGGTTGGTTTAATTATAAGCCTTACTAGACCCCAAAGTGATATAAAGTTGCTAAGTGGATAAAAAGTAGATAGTAGATATTAACATCCTCCCACATGTTTGGTAGCTCACCAAATTGTAGTTCGAAAAGTGTTCAACAGCTGCAGGTCACAGTCCTCACAGTGGGAGCAGACCTGAAGGTGAGGGGGGAGATACCCTACAGCTGTCAGATATCAAGTTGGCTTAAGATCTCCTGAGGGTTTTGGAGTGAATTATAAGGAAATGTAAAATGCCAAACCTGTGCCAAAAGTAATGGCTAAACAATGCAGTCTCTGTGTCAGAGTATCTCACAGGGGACTCTGCTCAAGCAGATGTTGCTAAATTTGACTGCGAAGCAGCCAAAAAAGAGTAGTGTTCCTCAGGGCTCGCAGTGTGCACACTCATGGGTGTGGAGGCCGGAATGACGCACAGAGAGAACATTGTAATCCAGACGTCGAGTGTTGCCAGACCCCACAGCCATGCCCCTCTTTATAATACAATCAATAGACCAGACGTTGGTCTGGAGAGTTGCAGGGTAGTGGGCTTACAATCTTTTTGTGCCTTAATAGGAAATAAACTGACACTCAATCAACAATTAACAACATAAATCTAAAAAAAGCTTAGGGAAAGTAAGCATGCGATTAAAACATCTAAAATCTAGAATGTTTTGGGGCTAAATGTTGACCCGTCATGGTTTTCAGACAGTGTGCTGAAAAGCCACACAACAGAGTGCAACACAGACATCTAGTGGTTATTGGTGGTATTGCATGTCCTACATCCCTCATTTTTCAGAATAAACATTTTCCTAAGCAAAAGGGCTAAGACTATGCTCTGTTATTTGTTGGTACAAATCCACAAGCCATTCATAAAAAGAAAACAATGTATTTTTGTGATAAAATTTATTCTATGACAGTGAGTAACTACAACTGCAGAGTTCTCATTACACTGTAATCTGAACTTTGTCAAACTGGTACATTTTATAAAAATTAGGGAAATATAATCTACACCATCTAATATAAAACATAATCATAACTGTGTTACTGCACCATGTGGTGAAAGAAGTGAAACTGGAAAAATAGTGAAAAATGGTACGTGCCTAGAAAACATCCCCAAACCGATGCACAAATAATATCAGTTGTACTTAAACTGCTCAAAAGAAAAACTTTTAAAAGGAGCGTCAGTCCAATACTTCAGTGTTGACACCACAACACACAAACACACTTGTGATTAAGGCTTGTTTGGTTGGGAGAAATCTCAATGAAATGTCACAGAAAACCTTTAAGTAATTGGTTAAACATACCAGCTGGAATGTGGATAATTTCATAGTTAAGTTATAAATACTGATATCTGATATCTGTTTTTTACTGTTGAATAAATGAAGAGAAAACAAACAAACAAACAAACAAAAAGAAGCGGACTGAAAACCAACCACAAAAAAAGAAAACAGAATTGAAAGTGCACAAAACGTCACAAGAGTGATCAAAGCCCCATCTTCCATGCATCCACAGTCTTTTCCCAGAGAGTGAGGGCCTTACCAAAAGCAACTAGTAAACAAAAGTAAAGTTAAATAAGATGTTCTGCGATGTTCTTTACGTTTATCTTGTACCGATTATTCCTCCTCTTCCTCCTCTTCTCCTCCCCCCATAACCTCCACTATGAGTTCGGCCATGCATGTTGCCTCCCCCAGGCTGTTCACAGCTTTGCAGGTGTACTTGGCATCATCATCCCCAGACACATCAGAGATAACTAGGCTGCAGTTGCCATCCTCATCGTAGTCGATCTGGTAGTGCCGTGAGTCTTTGATTGGCTGGTCGTCCTTGTACCACACCACCTCTGGGTCAGGGAAGCCTGAGGAGAGAAGGACGCACGTGGGTAGGTGGCTTTGTGTGTTCACAGGATGTTGACTGTATTACAGATAAAACACACAGATCAAAACAGATTAAACTTGTTTGGCCCTAATCAGAGTTAATCTGTGACCCACATCTGTGAGGGAATAGGATTAGCCTGTATGGCATGAGGTATTTTCACTCTGGAGTTGGAGTTGATTTGGTTGATATGCCTATCTGGATTCATGCAGTATTTTTCTGCATTACACCACTACTTGCTAGCTTATTAGCATTCTTACAGTAATACCTGTGTGCTCACTTTTGTGAATGACTTGCAACTCATATTCAACTGCCTCAATAATCTCAGCTCAATATGGTATTACCTGTCTTACTGTTCAGTATGAACACTCGATAAACCTCTTAAGACAAGACACCTCCATTAACTCCACAACAGAGCCATACCTTCAATTGTGCATTCAAAACGAGCAGCACTGCCTTCCACCACCTCTACGTCCTTAATGATGTCGCCAAAGCTGGGCTTCATGTGCGTCCTGTCTTCTGCCTCCCCGGCTTCCAAGAACTGGGTGTCCTCTGTACAAAGGGGTAAAACAGGGACCACTAAGAAACAAAAATCTACTTTAAAGCTTGATTTCACTCAGAAGGAGTGCTTTAGTTGGGCTGAACAGTGATGTAGCAGAACCCCCCCCCCCCCGCCACCAATAGTGTATTAATGCCTCTCTCCTGAGGTAAGGTTTGGACGTCATGAGCCAAATGATGACAGCAGGACCTAAAACAAGCAGCTTATATCTATTAGAATTACTTCAGTAAAAGTGCTTTTAGCAGATATAAAAGTTGCAACCGGCAGCAGCTCAGCAAAAACATGTCTTATTCCAACTGTGCACACTAGCACCCCTCCAAAGTCCATTAACAAGGGGTCTGAGAGCACTGAGTGACATTAATGAAACAACTGGCCCAAGCTGAGATGACAAGGCTAGTTCATGTATTTAGACAAGAGTGAACTTTGTTGACATGTCACCTTCTGTGGGGGATCCTTTCTTGGCATGGAGGCCAGCCATCATTGCCATGTTGGACAGTCTGCCAATGGCCCGCAATGCATGCCCTGTTTTCTGCCAAGGAAATAACAACATGCTCAACTGACTTTAGTGGTACAAAAAGCCATTCTAATTAAAAAAAAAAAAAGTAAACATTCAACTTTCTGCCTGACTAATATTCACTGGAACTTAAATAATAGTTTTAGAGAAATTGTAAATGTATTCCATTTTAACTAGAAGCTGATGATATTGTTTGTCTGTGGTTACCGTAAAAGGATACTATTCTTAAATCTGGGGTCTAAATTTTTAATATGGACATATCTGAATGAAGCTTTTCAAGTATTAAATTTGAATGCTTTAGAAAGACTGGAATGTAAACACAGGAAAAGCTGAAAACACTCTTGGAATCTGGTCTAAGACTCCACAAGCTTGGGTACCTTAAAGAACACCTTTTAAAGGCAATGTTGTTGAGCAAATGTCCACTATGGACATGAATGAATGAACCACTCTTCCGAGTTTGAATGCTTAAGTACCAAGTTAGAATGCTTAAAGGGGTCTGCTTCAAAAAGGCTAATGTACAGGACAAGCTCAAAGCAACATCAAGGTAGTTTTCTATTTCAACACAGCACTAAGACAATTTTTTCTTTCAGAGTTTCTCAGGTCTCATTCAAGGTCCACAAGTGAACAATGTACATTATGAACAGACACACAAATCTTTGACCTCAGAAATGTCTGTTTAAGATAGAACCATCTGTCCATTCCATCCATTTCAACAGCTGGATTTTCAGAGGGGCAGAATGCTCAGTTTCAATTTAATTTATGAAAGCCTTACCCCACCATTAATCATGGAATAGATTCCAGTACTCAGCACAGATGCCCAGGTGACTGATCCCCTTTCAGGGAGACTTTCCAGTTACCTGCCATTTTCTCCTCAAGAGGTATTTTTTCATTCTCTCTTTGGATAGTGCCTTGGCCTCCATAGTTTTGGTGTCCTGTTTCAGCCATGGGTGCTCCAAGCACTGATCGCACGACAGACGGTCACTGCACAAGAACACACGAGTCATTTGAGAGGTGGTGTCTGAGATTAAACACACTGCAAACATACAGACATGGAAGACATTTGTGTGTGTGTGTGTGTGTGTGTGCGCGTGCGCACGCGTGTGTGTATGTGTGTGAGTGCATGTGTCCATGCATGTGTGTGTTTTTTTGAGTGTTTGTAAATTGACATCAGGGAGCTATTAGCCAACTATTGTGATTGTGAATCAAGGATCTCCCTGACACGTCGGCTATCCAAACATTAGACATATGTAACACTGATCAAAGGCATCCTGTGGCAGGGCAGGGCAGGGCTGGGCCTGAGTGTGTGGAGGGTTGGCAGGAATGGCCTTACTTCTTGTCCTTCTTTAGAAGGTTCGTGATGAAGTCCTTGGCCACGTCTGAAATGTCGTCAAAGGCCTCGTCTTCAAAATCCCAGGTGGCTGAGGTGACATTAGCCAGCGTCTCACCATCATTATCCCCCATGAATGGAGACAGCCCACTAACTCTGAGAGAGAGTGATAGAGAGAGAGAGAGTGAGAGAGAGAGAAAGAAAGTAAATTAAGAGTTTTTAAAGAATCCAAAGAACTACATGCACAATCTGACAGCATTCAACAAAAAGCTGATGTTACTCATTGTTAGTGCAGAGCACAGTCTTGCATCTGGCTAATTGAAAAAGGTTGACAGTATAACATATGGTTTAATGTCTGGAGTTATATGGGATTATATAAGCTAATGAAGAAATATTTATTGTCAGGACTCTCTGCAATTGATGTAAACATAACTATACCATAAAATTTAATATGAATTACGGTAAACTTTAAGGCATTGGTGAAATCACAACAGTGAAACGGCATTTACACATTAGCGACATACAAAAGAGTCACTGATAAGTTAACAAGGCCTAACCACTAGGCCCAAACCATAGTATTGGGTCATCATAGCACACATCACACTGAATTTGCTCCTATCAACCTCTAATGAAAATAAGAAAAGACAGTCTCTCTGAGATTAGAGTTTAGTACATCCCGGCTCCTGATGTGGGTGAATGATATATCCTGGATATTTAAGAAGATCTTCAAAATCTCCAAAGAGACTTGAATCGGTGCTAGAATTAAATGTGATTAAATTAAATCCAATGGCATTATAAGTTATATTTATACTTATTTATTAAAGCCTTTCATGATTGAGATTGACTGAAAATTGTGTCTGTCCCTGACGCCACATACAGAAACAAAAATTTAATACCTTAAGATGCCTTGACCAAAGTGAACGCAGTGACCTTCATATTATGGCAAGGTAATACTCCTTATTGACTCTTAATACCATTGTGTGGATGAACAACAACAAGTCAGCAGCTTCTGGCCTCTTATCTCTCGAACTGCATTGACATTCTGCACCACACCACACTGCAAAACCATCCCCAGGTACCAACAGGTGCCAACAACAACACTTACTTCCTGCAGCTCAGTTTCTGTCTGAGCGCAAGCCCACATGGTTAGAGAGAGCGCTGGGGGCTGGATGGCTGGCTGGCTGGGGGCTCCCACAAATCAGTAGCTGATGGAGACGATAGAGGCTCAGTGCAAACACAGGAAAGCTGAGTTATGTGGCCAGAGCTGGGGCAAAGAGGGGGAGCCGAAGGGGAGAGAAAGGGGGCTCTTAGACGGGGGCCCCTCGCGCCTGGTGTGGGCCCGAGACGAGAGAGTGGAGGGCTCTGCGTTCCATCGGATACGTTTACGGAGCCCATAAGCGTTCCTCTGATGTTCCTGCCGGGGCTGCAGTGTACATAAACTTTGGGGCTGGAGCGGGCCCGAGGACCACCTGGTAGCGGACTGTACGGCCCAAGAACTAGGAGTATGAAACCAGAGCCACCTGGTGTTCAAAGCCTTCCCTTCTCCTCTACATGTGGCAGCCGGCTTACAATAATTAAGTGGATGTGTGGGCATGGACACTGGGAGATATATTTCGAAGGGCTCTGTTTGTTTCAACTGAGACCATGAAAAATACAGCCCCTGTCTCCCTTATTCTCCATTTACTTTCCCTGCACGTGTATATGTGCTCTACTCCTCTTTTCTAGAGATGAAAGAATCGGGACAGAACATGAAAGAGCAGAGGGACGGTTATACCAATTCTTTCTCCCACCAACCATGACAAGTGTATGTCTGTCTGAGAAAACAAAGACAGCACTCTGGGCAGCATAAACATCAGGTGAACACTCAAACTTACAGGATGTAGCAGATGACGCCTATGCTCCACATGTCTGTGGAATAACTGATGGGCTCATAGTTGATCACCTCCGGGGCCACAAACTCAGGGGTTCCAAAGAGAACTTTGACCTTCCCGGCATTTCCTGTTACACATCACATAAGCGCACATCGAGATGAAAGTGTTCAATACTGAAAAAAAAAATTGTCTCAGAAATTTTGTTTCAGAAAGGTTTGTTTCTGCTAGAAACAATGTTCACAAAACTGAGTTCCACAGTGTGTTGACGAGCTTCAATGTCCACATTATAAGCGTCACGCATCACAGCCACAGTTTAAGCTTCATGACTGTTGTGATGGAAAAAGGTATTCAGATTGGAGAGCAGTGCAGAGTTTGTAAGGGTGTCAGAAAGCGCAGGATGGAGTCAGATTACCTAGTCTGCGAGCCAGGCCAAAGTCAATGAGCTTGATCTTGCTGCCCGTCTTGTTGACACACATAATGTTCTCTGGCTTCAGGTCCAGGTGGACAATGCCCTGCTTGTGAATGAAGTTGACGCCAGCCACAATCTGCAGCATGTACTTGATCACCTCCCTCTCGGACAGCTCAAAGTCCTCATCGATGATTCGCTCAAACAGCTCTCCACCTGAAATCCTGCAAGGCACATTAGTATTCAGTTATGGTTATAAATCTGCTCATGCAGAAGGCCAGCCGAGGGAGACTAAACTTGTCTAGGAGGTCAAGCTCTTGTGTCAAAAAAGCTTAGTGTGCTGTTTTTCTTTGCTGGGACAAAAAAGGGGAGGTCACTATTTTTATCTTTGTCTGAATGTTTCACATACTTGAGAAAATTCTTTCTGCTTCCCTGAGCTGTATTTAAATCATCAGTTTTCCATTCAGAGAAACCAGAGAATCTAGGCATGGAATGCATGCAAGTGCCAGAGAGGGCACTGAGGACTGTTATGATAGCTATTTATCACATTGCATTCAAAGCAGTGAGCAGTAGACCTTTGACTTATCATGACAAAACAAAACAATTTCATAAAATGAGAGAAGTAAGAAAATGTTCGGATACAACTGCTCATCATACAACCTTATTGGAAGCTTCTATTCTAAATGTACAGGAAAGGTAGACTATACTCACATTTCTAATACCATAACTATATTGGCCTCGCACTCGAAGGCGTCGACCAGCTGGACCAGCTTGGGGTGGTGCAGGTCGTTCATGATGCCAATCTCCTCCCTCACCTCTTTCTTCTCCTTCTCTGAGTAAGCTTTGATGAACTTTCCGGCCCACACCTTCTTTGTGGATTTCTCAATAAGTTTAAATACTGTCCCAAATTTACCCCTAAAAAATTATATCAACATGACATTTCAACATACAGTATATCAGTTAACACAAACGTAAAATGTGTGCCTCTGGATGCAATGTGAAACACTTAACGATTGACAATTCTATGAGGGCATAGTGATTTCTTTATGTTTTTATGGACAGATCAACAAATCAACCAGATTGAGCCTTATTCACCAACCATACTTAAGAAGAATTTTTTTCTTAAGACCCACTTAAAACCCACCGATGTAGTTTTTGCATTCACCAACATTTTCTTATGTGATCATAGGTAAAAACTAAATCTATGAACACAAGAGCACTTGAACCTATAAGCAGTGATTTATTTATGCAAAAACATAAATAAATAACTGTTGAATTTTAATCAATTCTGCTTTAATTCTGTTGTAAAACGCAGGATTTAAATGGTAGGCCTACCTTAAGAACAAATCTAAGGATATTTGATGATACTGGTGAACGAGGCCCATTGATACTTACGCTCCTAGCCTATCCTCTACGTTGTAGAAGTCTTTGACATTCACATCATTTTTGATGGACACTGTTTTATAGTCTGGCACCTTCTCGTTTTCTAAAAAAAACAATGATGCAACAACATTTTTACTGTGAGCTCAAGAGACCCTCACATATGAACTATATGTTTTAATAACTGCGGTAGGTACATACCTTCATCAGATACCTCAGGTTCCTCCTCTGGTTCTGTTTAAAGGAAAAAATTGAAAGGAACAGTCACAACATACAATAAATTTCTTGTTATGCCAGGAGATCCAGGGACTGTTCTGAAATTAGCCACAAGGGGGAGCTCACCCTCTTCCTCCACTCCCACAGTCACAGCAACTGATTCAGCACTGGGCTCCCCGGTTCCATAGATGTTGATGGCCCGCACACGGAACTTGTACTCCCTATCAGCTGTGAGGTTTTGGACATAGTAGTAGGTGTTGGTGCAGGATGCCAGGTCCTTCCACTTCTTGGTGATGGAATCCCAGATCTCCAGGTTGTAGGACTGGACAGCGCTGCCACCATCATAAGATGGGCCCCGCCACTGCAGGGTGAGGGTGCTCTTGCCGATTTCCGAGATTGTGGGGACGCGAGCAGGGGGATCCGGTTTGTCTGAGAAGCACAGAGATTTAAGAGTTAACAGATTACAAGCTACCTAGTGCTTTTAGTGGCGCAATTACAATACACGCACAACTTCAATTACGCTTGTGTTTTCACACAACAACAATAACAACAACAACAACAACAAAAATCCTCACATAGCAGACAAAGTAGCTAGCTTTACAAAACCAGGTGTTGCTTGCGTCGAGAGACACTCCATAGAGACACACACATTTTGCTTTCGACACCTGGAACAAAACAATGAGTTTATCTATGGGGGACATAGATACAACTCCCTCTGCCTCACAAATGTCAGCTCCCTTGTGGCATCACTGAGCAGCTGTTGTGGTGGAAGGACTTGCCATTCGCTCTTCAATGGAAGCTGCCTCCCCTCCCTTCAAAGCACAGTAAATGTGAGCAGGTAGACAGTGTCCACCCCCCCCACCCAAGGGAGCATAATCTGTATGGCAGACAGACAGATTTTTCAGTGGATTCACCCAGGGCCTTATAAATCACCGTTTGCATGCTAGGCACTCACCGAATGAACTCTAGTAACTCTGATGGAGAGGATGCATTTCGCTGTAGAAAGGGGAGGAGAACGTTTGCTCCAGTGCACTAACAAGCAATGAAGTGGTTGCATTGCTGTAAAGCCAGGGTCTCGTGGTCTCTTTGAAGTGTTAATAGTGCACTCGGAGGGAAGGAGACACATCATAAACAGGCCATTTATGGGGACCGGCATAATAATGCCTGGAGCTGCTCCAGCAATCCTCCAGTACTGGGGTCTGGGCCGCTCTGAGCCTCTCAAAGAGTTGGGAAAGGCTCCCCTCCTGTCTGGCCAGTGGCTTACATCTCTGCACTGCTGACGGATGGTGTGTGGAAAGTGGAGCTCCTCCAAAGACGAGGCTCTCAATTTCTACTAGTGTCGGTGACAGGCTGTGAGACAGAGGAAATGGCGAGGTGGAAAAATGCATCCAGTCACATACTCATCCTTTGCTCTATGTCTCCCACAGTAGTCACAGCAACCCCCCCACCTCCGTCGTCATGACTTTACGCCACTCAGTAAAACATAAGTTTCAAAACACTTAGTTTCCACTCCTTTCTGGTGAAGCCTGGGGGTGAGTTGTTGATGGAACCGAGAGCCTTAAAAGGCCAATGGAGGATTCTGTGTGTGTGTGTGTGTGTGTGTGTGTGTGTGTGTGAGTGTGAGCCCTGTGGATTGTAGGTTCTAGAGCTACCTCTCAGCACTACAGCTATTGTACCACATTCCACAAGCCAGTGGCACAGGAATACCCTTAGCCTGGATTAGCGCCGAGAAGGGCCCTGCCACCTGGCACGCAACACGGCCTCCAGTCACTCAGGGAGAATGATGGGATTGCAGACCACCCTTGAGTGCCATCCATATATTACTCTGTCTTGGTGTTCATAAACCAGCTATCAAATTCATAAATTACACCACTAAAATCTCAACAGGTGAAGCTAATGATACCTGCAATAGTGAAGTGTTTTAAGGAGGTATAAAGAGTCTAAAATAATGCTTTTAGATCATTTTTACCCATGCACATTGCAGAATCTACCATCTGGCATTTCTTGTACAAAATTGTCTTTTGCTTTATTTCCCTGAACTGCAAATTGTTTTGAAGATGCCTAATCAAGGAGGATTTAAAGTTGCTTGCCCGTGCGAAAACTCCACTGGTAATAAACTATTACCTACCAACAATGGTGAGATTGAGTGCAGCCTGTCTCATGCCATAGTTGTTTCGGACCTCCACGGTGTAGCAACCACAGTCCTCGTCCTGACTGGCGGGGATGTACAGTCTACTGGTTGTCTCTGTGGTCTCGATGACTAAATCTGTCTTGCCAAGTTGTATCTGGGGAGGACAACATATTCCACCTTTTAGACAAGGAAAACGAGATGAATGTCCAAACTTGGCCAGAACCATGAGATATGAACCATCAGAGCCCTTGGACAACTCAACACACATGGGAAACAAAATACCAACAACCAATAATTCAAGCACAACAAATACTGCGGCCACAGTTTGTTATTGTGTTTACAAAGGCGAAATTGCCTGTGTAAATCTGGGCCTCCTGCCGTGAATAGGACACAGAGGCAAAAACCTGTTGGTGCAAATAGAATGTTTGTTTTCCAGCCGTTGGCAGAGCACACGGACAGGACCGGGGTAGCGGGAGGGTTGGGGTGTTTGGATTTGGCTCACTCTTACCGGCTTGCGGAACTTGAGCCAGTTGCAGGTAATGGGCTGGGCTCCAACGAACTTGCAGAGAATATCCACTGGCTGGCCGGCGAGGACCTTCATGTCATCAGGGAACTCCAGGACCGTAGGAGGGCCTGTATGTACAAAGACAGAGACAGCAAAGAGGTGCAAGGCGCCACACACATACCCACATACACACACACACACACACAGAGTCCCCTCCTGATCACTCAAACGGCTACCAAAAGCAGAGGTTCCAAATCTTTCCTCTGATGGTTTCTCCAGTCACTTCAAACTCTCAGCCTAGTGGGGCCTGTGATTGTCCAGGCCTGAACTCCCACCAGTGCAACTGTAATGATTTTAGTTGCTTCAAAAGCAAACACCACATGGTGATGCAGCTGACGTGGATGTGTGAGTCCTAATTATCAACCCATGAAAGATCCCTCAAGACTAGTGTATGAACGCATAATATTGACTTACATGCCATGGAGGTGTCTGCTGCCTTCCGTGCACTGTAGGTTGTGTGGCTATGTATATACTGTCTATGACCACAGCTACATGAGCATATTTCACAAAGAAAGTCGCAGTTAAGTGTTACCTTGTTTAGATGCTGTTTTTGAAGGGGGCTTCTTTATTCTGGCTTCATCTGAGGGAGAGAAAACATTACGCATTTGCTTAATGTGGGCACAGCCAAAACTGAAACAGCAGTCTCCTACACATGCAGGCTAGGCACAGCAGGCCTATTCATAGCCTAGAGAAATGTTATTAAACATGCCAAAAACATAACAAAAAAGCTAAATTATGAAAGGCTAAATGTTGATGCTATTGATTTATGCAACCGATGCACTTACACAATATGAAATATGTTTCATGTTTTTGGTGAGACATATTATCATCTGTCAGATTGTCATGGAGTAAAGCAAATCAAATGCAGTGCATTAGTGCATACTCAGCATCCATTTTCTGGGACACTCATCTAGAAATGGGACATGGGTATGGGGCCCTAATGCATTTGTTTGGGAGCAGAAGAGGGTTGCTCCGCGGGTGGTGGAGTATATGGGAAAGCAAATATAAACTCCTGTGCTTGATAAGTGAGCCTGGGGTGGGGGTGTGGGGTGAACCGTTCCCCTGTGGATGTCCTAGGAGAGGGCCGGCCGGTGTGTGCTTATGCTCTCCAGCATTTGCCTTTTTTGGTCACGCTAAAAATAGGTCCCCAAGTAGTCAGGAAATCGCCCCCCTGGCACTATTTGTTTTAAATTTGATTGCTGTCAAGAAACAACGTGGCGGGAGAAACGGCTTAACGCAAAAGGCTGAAACGGTTGGTTGCAGCAATGCGGATATTTAATCTGAACCAATTAAACTTTAAGTCTGGGACAGCTCTATCATCAGTCATGCCAAACCACCCCCCTCAATCTCCCTCTCTCTCCACCCCTCCCACTGCACTCCCCTCTTTCTGCCTCTGAGACCATGGTGCTCTCTCTCTGTGGAAATAAAAACATCCTTTTTCCAACACAAAACTATTTCAGCGCTCGGTTCAAGCCCACATACAGGAATCAGTGGTTCAAACAGAACACACAACACTGCTGGGAGTGATTTAGTACAGTTCCATGTCAAAACTCAACAACAAATTATGTTAGCCATGTAGAATGCGATCAAACTCAACACATTGTGTCATTTAAAAAAACACACACATGCACACACACACACTCACAAACACACACACGCACGCACACACACACACACACACTTACTCGCACACAGTATTGCATGGTTGTAGCATCTGTTTTAGAGCCATGGCCAACTCAGCAATGGCATTCACTCTGATGAAACCCACTGCAATCATCTGCTACAAAATCCAACAATTGGCAATGTTTTGGTTGCATTTCGAGATACTAGTTTGAGTTTGTGATTATGCATGACTTGCTAGCATGTCATCTCCTTCAGGCCTCTCTGAGGAGTCTGTATAAACACAAGAGAGGGGCAACAAAATACATATGGAGTCACAGAAAGGACAAAAAGCCTAAAGCCAGACTATAGCCTGTGATTCTGTAGAAAAAGGCACATTAAATCATCAGAAGAGTTTTTCTTTCTGACATGCACTGCACTGTTGTGCTGTGGAGTGCTACAAGAACTCTTAGACACCGTAGTTTTTTCCATGTCTTTCAAGAAGAACGTGTCAGAACTCTGTGCACAGAATGTTAATGATGAAAGAACGGTCAAAGGACACTTGGGAAAAGAGTGACAGAGAGCGAGTGAAAGAGAGTGAGAGATGGAGAGATGGAGAGAAAGAGACTTCTGCTGGAGGATAGCCACAGCTGCCGCAGCAAGGAGCCTATAGGTAGCAAATCATCTTGCTCCGGGGAGACGATGCAGTTGTCCGAGGACAGAGCCCAAAAGCGTCGGGCCAGCGCTATAAAAGTGATACAGTGCTCGGCACGTTCTTCGACAGTGACGTCTGCCTCCTCCTCATCAATCTCTGGCTTCTATTTCGAAAAGACACTGCTGGACTCAGTGGCATGGCTCGAGGTCTTTTTGACATTGGGTTATAAAATGTTTCCAAGATGTCCTCCTATAGCTGTTGTGCAAGCACACAACTTTATCATGGCCCGACCACAGGCGAGATCTCGAGAATCAAGGACAGATGTGGGATGACGTGCAAGTCAGCACATTTTTGTGTTGCTCACGATCCTTACGGAGGTTGAATCACCACGCAAACTGTGACCCAGACACAAACACGCATTCAAATCCTGAGCATGATGCAAGCAACAGCCATTAGGCAGGTGAAGGGGTGCCACTGTGAAGAAGGGTCACTAGCCTCCAGGAAGCAGGCAACGGCAGAATCATGCTGTGGCATATTTCTGGTCCGCGTGTGCCAGCATAAGCCCCTTGCTGTCTCCTGTGAGCCGTTAGGGACCTGTGTGCCTGTCTTGGTGCTGAGGGGCTTAACAGCTTACAGACCCGGTGATCCTGGAGCACCACTTCCCAGGGCGCATTCAGTCATCTATGCTCTGACAGGCCCCAGGGCTCCTCTCAAGCGTTGCTGGAGCTGTCAAAAATTCGTCCAGCCCGAACCGACACTCACACCCAACACCCACCCCCACCCCCATAACTCTCCCAAACTGCTGTTCACCCTGAGAGTCACATCCAATTTTAGAGGGGACCTAACCTCCAATTCCAATGTTTAGTCTGGTCTATGCAGGACCACCAGACTGCAAATGCCTGTGTCTGATCACCACAGCGTCATACACTAAGAGTTTTGCTACTACTCACTATAGTAGCCTGAGTTTTTATGTGTGCAAACTCTCAAGGCGATCTCTCAAGTAATTTAAGGCTGTCATTCAACTTGATGGGCCTAGCTTACTAAGGGCCAACAATGTGATACAGGATGAGGGGCCTGTTTAAACAGTTTGGAAACGGTTTGGAAATGGTTTGTCTGCATTTGGGGGAAAAAGGGTCATAGGCTCCAGCAGAATTATGTTGTGTTGAGTTTGGGGGGGGGCATCTTGTTTTAGGAGATGGATGGGGTGGGGGGTTGGTGGGCTCCAGGGTAAGTGTGGGTTCAGCGTCGGTCCTGCACCCAGATGGGCCAATCGGACTCCGAGCCCTGGAAGGATCCCCGGCTCCTGCAAGGCCCTCCGGGCCAAAGCTAAATAAATGCGGCTGGGGGGGTTAGTGTTTTCCAGCAGGGATAAAGGAATTGCTTGTTTGCGTTGCATTAAGTATTTTGCACGTTTTCCCATGCTTGTCATCTCTACAAAAGCTACGAGGGGGGAAACTGTTTGGATATCCACTTAGAATGTGTAATTGGATTTTGTGAAAGACTTCAATATGGTCTGAAATATAAGACCTCTTTTCTGAACCAAGACACTTGTTAAAATTGAGGGCACATTTAATGTGAACCACAACAGACACTTCATGCAATATTCAGAATTTCTGTCTTGGCTCTCCATCCACTTTCCCCTAGTGTGCACCATACAGTATAAATTAAATTAACTATAAATGCATTAAGGCACATCAAGCTGCATACCCCAAAATTTGCCCTCATTCTACACAGTTCTGAGTGGAAACTTTGATCTGAGGGTCTTATAAAGGCCAAGGTGACTTGATCAGTTGTGCTCATAGCCATACTTAGCCTTTGCAGAGGCAAGCACATGTGCCAAGTTTTTGACAAAGATGCATTTGCTGTAAGTCCATTCTGCTGTGGTGTTCAACATGCATGACTAATCAAGCCTGTTTCTCATGTCAATCCTGGACCTGCTGCATTTGGTAAATACTAATCCCCCCCCATACACACACACACACACACACACACACGCAAACACACACTCCTTAAAGTCCAGTTGGAAAAGGCTCGTTTGGATCAGGCACACATTCCAGCTGGACTAGAGCATAACCGAGAGAGCTGGCAGGTTTTCTGCTGAAGTCCCGAGTATTGGGGGAAAGACAAAAAACCACTGAGGCCAGCCTGCTCAATGAGCCGGTCCAGGACGCACGCCTTACAAGGAAGTCTGAGGAGAGGAGGGGTACTGAGCAGAGCAGAGCAGGGCAGTCATGCAGAAGGTCTTTTTCCTTTTTCCTTTTACCTCCCCCTCTCTCTACCTCCCCCTCTTTTTTCTTCTCTCTATCTCTGTCGGTCTTCCAAACATACCTCCACTGAGTGTCCAGTACAGTAAAAACACCACTTAGGCTGTACTTTCTTTCAAACATTTAACTAGACAAAAGCGCTGGGGAAGCGTGAGGTATAAACTGAAAGCTGAAGCAAGAATAAACAAACACGCTCTTTAGCTTTGGATAGCACTTTTAAGTACCCCCCATGAAAGGCCAGGGTATGCTACAGCCACCCCAAACACGCATCCGCATCAACGCATCAACACTAAATCATATATAAAAAGGAACGCTGCAGGAAATAAGACATAGCTCATGACTATTTTCTCTAGCACGAGAAGATTACTGTGATCTAAGAGGCAAACATGTCTTTGCCCTAACCCCAAAGAGAAGCATAAAATTTCACACGGGCTCCTTGTAAGGAGCTGCGAATGCGGCTTCGCAGATAAAGTTTCAGGGCTGCGGTGTTGACATGGAGACCGGTGTGATCCCTAAGATTCTTTAGGGAGCACTCACACACACACACACACACACACACACACACACACACACACACACACACACAAACACACACACACAGCCTATGCTGCAGTGCTGCGGTCGCTGCGGATGGTTCGGCCAGACTTAATAAGCGTGTCTCAGGTCAGAACAATATTTTCCTTTTTGTTTGTGTGCTATAAAGAGCCGCTCATGCAGAGGCCGGGTGCCGGCAGTGGGAAAGGCTCCGAGATCCCACGCCACTCCTTTTTGGGACATGAGGAAGCACATATTTTGGAAAACTCACTCTCTGTGGTAGGGGCCGAGGGCTTTTTGGTGTTCTTGTCAGCTGGTGAAGCATTTTTGTTTGCAGAATCTGCACAAGAGAGAAAGACAAGAGAAGGAGAAACACGTGAGATATCTAGTGAAGTCATTACCGGGAAGAAATTTATGAACTGCAAAAGAAGAAATGATGTATGAGCCACAGGCTACTTTATATACTGTGCATGTACTTAAACACAACATATTAACAGTCAGTACTGTAAACCTCTTTGTTTTACTGCATGTATAACTCTATTGTGAAGGCTTGCCACAGAAGTGTGATGGCTAACAGGCCTTGCAAGTGACACATATATATACGATAATATATGTGAGATATATGTGAGATAAGATACACATTATGGGTTACTTAATGGACCATATTTATCCTAAATCCTGCACTGAACTCAGGGCTAGTCATATATATTTAACTCATTGTAAACATTGTTCTAGCCTAACTGTTCATGTCTGTTTAGCTGTTCTATGACCCAGTCTAGCTGACCCTGGAGTCTGGTCTTTAACAACTGCTGCTCCTGTTGTGAATCTGCCCCTCAAATGAGCTTTGGTCTCAAACGAGATATAGGCTTTTGTCCCTGCTAAAGAAGTGAATAGAGGCTGTCATGACACAGTATGGGAATGTGGGGATAATCCAAGCATCTTGAGCGTAGACACAATTGTCCAATAACAAAATGACACAAGGAAACTATGTACAAACCATAGATACTGTACATACATAGATCCATACATGCAGAGATACAATTGTTCAATACCAAAATGAGGTGATTGTCTTTTGCACTCTATCGGTATATCTGATACCAAATTATATGTCCTTTCAAGCCATTCTGACAGCTGTCTTGACCTATAGTTGTTTCATAATCAAAGCCAGTTTCAGGTCTCACAAAGGCTGCTGGGAGCACTGGGAGAGGTAGCGTTGTGTGTGTTTGTGAGGACCAGGCCTGGGCAGGCAGGCAGGCTGACGTGCCTGGTTCTGGGGTGGGTAATTGTACGGCAGAGTGTAATTGCAGGAAGTTCCTGGCCTCGGGTCCTCTGGGGACAGGACAGATGCACCCAGGCTCCCTCACTCACCATCCACACGCACCGCGCAAGAGCACTCCGACTTCCCACCCGCGTTCTCCGCCTGGCATGTGTACTGGCCCTGGTCCTCTGGCAGGACCTTGCTAATGGTCAGGGAGCAGCGTCCTCCTGCACACACACACACACACACACACACACACACACACACGCAAA
>PYXC01002641.1:25000-97500 GCA_015244755.2 Tenualosa ilisha | reverse complement strand
TGAGTAACCCAACTATTCAAAAGAAGGACATACTCTCTCTGAGACTCTGCAACGGAGCTCCCCTCAATGACCTGCAGGGTGGCAACACAGCTGCAGTCTCCTACTTTATTCCTGTAGAAGAACAGATTGCATACAGTGAATAACTTGTTTAAAGAGCATGTCAGTCATTTCTTTTCTCAACATCTTGATTTCCTCTTGTTGTGAATGCACCTATGACAAGGAAATCTTCAAAGGTGGCAATGAGATGAATAGTTTTATGTTCTGTCAACTGCTGAAAGTCCTATATAATCAGAGAAGTAGCATTTGCATTTGCATCTGGCTTGGTATTCTCACTTCAGGCAGATCTCATAGTCTCCGGCATGATGACGTTTCACTTTTCTGATGAGCAAAGAGACCACATCCTCTTTTTGAAGAATATCAAACTCGGCTCCTGCTGACACCTCCTGGCCGTCCTTCATCCACATGTACTCAGGGAAGGGGTCCCCTGCGATGGCACAGGACAGCAGAATGTGCTGACCCAGACAGGCACTGGCGGACTTGGGTTTAGTGATGAACCAGGGCTGCACACCATCCTGAGGCTCTGGGAAAACCCGCACATCACCGCACAGAATTACAAACCAGTACAATCACTTTGGATATAGGAGACGGACTGGGCCTCATTCATCAATTGTTCTTAAGAAGAAATTTGTTCTTAAACTCCAATTACACAGTTTTCAAGATTTTGCCAATAGTTTCTTATCTGGTATGTGTTCATAAGTTTAAAACAAAATCAAGTACAATCAAGTACAATCATCAGAAAGATATTGGTGAATGAACCCCAGTGTTCATAATAAACTAAGCAAGATGATCATAGAGGTTTTTGGCACAGGCCCTCACAACACCATGGTTAAGTATTTGCAGAATTTGCAGGTAATGACTCTATGTATTAAAATGCTAGCTAAAGAAACTGGCTGGGGCTTACAGAGAGTAGACTTATGTACCTTGAACAGTGAGCGAAGCCTCGGAACGTGCCTCTCCCACCTGATTCCACACCTCACAGGTGTACTTCCCCGTGTCCTCAGGAAACACCTCCTGGATGAATAAAGTATACTCGTTCCCCTTCCGTTCAAAATGGAAGTCCTCTGACTCCTGAATCTCCTTCCCATTGTGAAGCCAGACCACCTCTGGTGGAGGAATGCCTGGGGAATCATATAGCCAAAAGACATCTGCTTAACTACGTGGCTCAGTATCAGTCCTCATCCTCAGATGGATGACTTCATTCTGTATGTGAACATGACCAGACCCAAGCAGCTAGCTATTTAACGCAAACACCAGTATATACACCGGTTCTAAAGATATCGAAGACTGTTCTACTATGTGAACAGACATTTTAGGGTCCCAAGGAAATCAGAAGGCCGAAGAACAGATGTGACATCTCCCACTGACGCAAACACAAACACACACACACACACACACACATATATACACACAAACAGAGGAAGTCTCAGAGATTATATAATAATCTGAAAGGAATCATGCCCTCAGGTCAGTCACTGGGAGGAAATATGAGCACACAGCGAGAGCATGTCATCTCCAGAGGCCGCAGAGGAAATACCACTCCGCAAAGCAAACAGCTTCTTCATAACAAAAGCCAACAGGTCTTAGCGTTCCAGTTTAGGAGATGACCGTCAACGACGGTTAGCTTCTGATGCTACGTGCAGGAGGAGGAGAGGGGCCACCTACCTGCCACCTCGACTGTCATGGTCACCTGGCTGCCGTCCATCACCTTCAGGTCCTTCAGGCTTCTCAGGAAGACTGGGGCAGTAGGTCTGCTTGGGTCAACTGCAGGGGCAACTTTAGCTCTTTTGACACTGGGCTTCTCTGAAATTCAACAAATTGTCAGTAAATTTGTGGTTAAGAAGAAATATCTCACTTACAATATAACTGTAGTATGTAATATAACTTCATTTTTGAAGAAGAAGTGTGGTGGAGAAGAGAGGCATTCACTTCTCACGGTGTCCCCTGTTCTTTTTTCCTGTCATTGTGATTATTCTCATTATCACAACTATCAGCATTAATTACTGAAATGTCAGTAAGGGTCCAGAGTGGAGTGCGGGTAAATGGGGTGTGATTTATTTTTGGTACATCAGATAGCACAACATACAAGTGTACACATATCCTCCCTGAAGGCAGTTCCCAAGAGAGCGCCGCTATCAGATGGGAACATCAAAACATCAGCTGGGCCACTATCTCATACGGGGAAACTAATGCATTCACCATGCCATAGGAGTACAGTGGGTCAACTCATTCACCTCTCTCTATCTCTCTCTCTTTCTTTCTTTCTCTTTCTGTCTTTTCTCTCTTTTTCCTCTCAGGCTTCCTCCCCTTCAGGATAGTGTGCCATCAAACAGTTACAGAAGATTTAGTTTACTTTCTCTGGCAATACACTCCATGCACAAGCCCAACGCATAAACAAATGTCCAGAAGAGGACACAAAGCATGCCATAATGTCATAAGCAGCCCTCCATGTTATTGTCTTTGGGAAAATACACAGTGCGTAATACCATCCTTAAAGTGGTGTTCTGCTTAGGCGTATGGACAGTGTCTCGGCGGCTATTAAACCATTACAGCAGTCATTCTGCCAATGGGCGACCTGACACAGTGAGCCGTAAACAGCTTTATGCATGCGCACCGGCCAGAAATCATTCCGAGAGGGCCAAATCACATTAAAGCTGCACTCCGTGACCCCTAGCCGACTCTCATTTTTGACTTTTGCTGAAGCCTAATTGTTAACGACACTGGATGAACTTTGCGCCAATGACTTTTAGCCTATTTGTGCTGAAGAAATCTGTACACACACAAACACACACACACAGACAC
The DNA here is from genome assembly GCA_015244755.2 of Tenualosa ilisha. Lineage (NCBI taxonomy): Eukaryota > Metazoa > Chordata > Actinopteri > Clupeiformes > Clupeidae > Tenualosa > Tenualosa ilisha. The sequence goes on along the minus strand of PYXC01002641.1, from coordinate 94,641 downwards.
ACACACAAAGAAAAGAGGAGTTTGGAGTTTGGATCGACAACCTACATATTTCCTTTGAATGCGATTTCAGCATGAGTTCTTTCAATCTGACCCAACTACAACAGTGGAAAGGCTATGTTTTCAGCATTGTGTGACATACATAGCCCCAACATGCAAGTTCTAGGATAATCTTCTCCAAGGCAACATTCCAGGGGAAAAAGGTGACACTCTTTCCAAGTTTACTGAATCATGGAAGCGTGGAATCAATTTAATCGACTCAGTATGAAACTAGATAGAAACCCAATGTAAAGCTCATCTTGGAAGAAGAAATGGAAACACATAACCAAGATCTTCCCCAAGGTGTCATAACTGTTAAGATGACACCAAAAAATGAGAGATGAAAGCTGAAAAACTGTAATGAATAAATATCTCATCCCTTGAAAACCTTCCTGCTTACTTTTTTGTCAAAGCTAAAAAAAGGAGGGTATTTCTTCTTAACATTGCAAACCACCGTGAAGTGTGTGTGCGTGTGTGTGTGTGTCTGTGTGTGTGTGTGTGTGTGTGAGAGAGAGAGAGATAGAGAGAGAGAGAGAGAGACAGAGAGAGCAAGACAGAGCAGGCAAGACTTCACTCTGGTTGGAGCTCTCCATGTATGGTACACCGTTCTGTGCCATTGGGTCGGGATCACCCACACACAGAACCCCTTTGGGACAGGGCTCGGAGAGGGCTCTCATAAACACCGGCCTACCATGTATATACATTGCCCAAATGCCAGGGTGGAGAGACCTCCAGTGTCTCCAGCTCGCTCCCATCACCACTGCCTAGACAGCTGAGCTCCAGTTCAGTCTTTACAGACTCCCCCCCTCCAAATCTTTAACTCTCCAAAGAGTTTACACTTAACAGCCATGACCATGATAATGTTGCACCCTTGCTTCCCTCAACCATCCAACAGCCCACTTGAGGACCACATGTAAAGTAAAAGTAATGATAACATGCCATAAAGCAGACACGATGCTGGCTTTTAACTCTAAATATTTGTTTCTTTGTTTGTTCTCGATTTGTTGTCTCCTCTTTCTCTTTAAGACAGAAGAGTCTGCGGAGTAAATACTGGCTCGGTGGCCGCGTGTGTGTGTGGGAAACTGATGGTATTTTCACATTTTTTACCCACTCAGAACTGAACCTTTGCACTGACAGACGAGATGCACGCAGGAATGCAGAAAGCAGATGTTTCCTTTAATGCTACAGTGCATCTAAGCCTAAAATATCCAGCCTTAGGAAAAAAAGAGTTGGCATTCACTTATCAAAGAGATTAAAAACAAAGATGGTCAGACCAAAATGGAGACATCTTTTTTTTTTTTGGCTTTTTTCAAAAAGTTCACTGGATATTTCCTGAGACAATAAGCCCTGTTTCTTTCTCATGAGCGATGAAGAGAGAGACACAGTTTGGCCAAGAAGGTAGCTGACAGTCCCTTAAAAATAGGCATAGAGAGAGATGGATGAGCGTTTGATATGAAAACATGCTGGGGATGTTCAAGTCCTCTGGTCCTCCCTAGTTTTTTGGACATTTTTATGGCAGTCGGATAATTTTAGCACACAGAAGGGGGGACTTTCTCTCCATGTCTTAAAATAGGCAGAAAGGTACAGAGGAGAAAGTGCTCAAGACGCCCTGGAGGGACTCAGTCAAAAAGCTAACAAATGTGACACACACTAAACCTCAGAGCTGCTTACTGCATCAGTATGCAGATGCAAAAGGCAAACACAGAAAGCTGGGAGGTCTCCTTATAAACAAAAAATAATCCTTTTGGAATTGATGGGTTGGACATGAAGTGAGAGTGTGAGAAGTCTGCAGAGAGAGAGAGAAAGAGAGACAGAGAGAGAGAGAAAGAGAGACAGAGAGAGAGAGAGACAGGCAGAGAGAGAGAGGAGTGTAAAGACACAGCAGCCCACCTTTGACCACAACGATGGCGGAGCATTCGGCTCGCCCGTGCTCGTTCTCAGCCACACACGAGTAGGAGCCGGCGGCGTCTGGCAGTGCCCCCTGCACAGTGAGCCGTGCCAGGCCCTTCTCACACACAGCCTGAGCATGCTGGCAGGGCTTATCTAGAGGGAGAGAGTGCACAACAGAGACTTTACACATTACCACACATTTCCAAATGCAATTCAGAATTACAAGTACTAATTGATCTGACAAGTTGCATCAGATATAAATGTGCCTGTACTGAAAAATGGAACTTGTGATACAAGCAAATACATTAGTCGCATACGTGCAAAAAACAAGTTCTGATTTCATATTTATATCTTGACAGAGGGCTCCATATTGAAGTATTTAGCCCCATCTATCATCTGGTTTGGATGCAGTGTGTGTAAATGAATTGTGAATAAACAACTCTTGTCATCAATACTGTGCTGACAGCTATTACAGTTAACAGGGATAATGTTTTGACCCTGATAACCAGTGAACCAGTGTCCCTATCAGCTGAAACCGGTCTATGTGAGGTCATCCATCCCAAGAAGGACATACTCTGATTCATGTCAACATTTTTGTCGAGTGCATGGAGATTTCATAATCATCTAGCACTATGCTACAATGTCTGCTTTTCAGGCAAAGCCCTCGCCAAGTCTGGCTGGGTGTTAGATTTCACAAGGGAGCAATGCACAATATTCCTTTATATGGGTTCCTGTGGCTTGCATTTGGGCTTGACGTTGTGAAAGCTCACGCTGCTGGTTTCCAGCAATAAAGAATTTCAACAACCCGGTGCCTCTATCCCAGACGTGGAAGGGGTCATGGGATCTACTCTTATTTTTGTACAGTAGTAGACATTCAAAGCTCTCGTTCCATTGCTTGCGGCCAACAGATCGCATCAGCTATTTCTCCGACATCTGGAGTTTCCTGTTCAAGGTAACACAAAGGTATAAAACATGATGTGGAAACTCTGAGTAATCCTTTACCTAGAAGGAACCCTTCTCAGTTCTCCTGATAGAGAATTGATAGGAAGCTCAAGAATGAATGCTTGGAGAGCTTTCAGCTTAATACTGTCAACATGTTACTATTACGGTAGTTCAGCTGTATATAAACCATACGACCGTATGCTATACTTGAAAGGGACATAAGCTTCCATCGGTCATTTTCTTTGGCATGTTTAAGCTTGTTGAACATGCAATCCCTCTAGATCTAATTTGGCTTCTACAGGCTCTAGTGTTCTGTGTCAACCTAACGAGCCGACATATTTAGTGACAAAGTGTTGCTGGGAATGGACGTGTTATCTGAGGATTGCCAAGTGGAAAAGTTTTCCCATTTAGATCATTTTACAGGGTAATTTGTGGTCCATAAGTAACACAGTGTTTAACAGCAAAGAAGTATCGATGAGGTGCTATAGAGGCTGAAATCTAACAGAAAAAAGACAAAGCTGTGAAAAGACAAAGCAGCTTCTCAAACCCATCCAGACCCATCCTCCGATAAGATGAAGCCGACTGCATTAATCAACCATTTTATTTTCCCGTTCAGGTGTTCACTCCATCTCTTTACATCTCTAAGCTCCATGCTGCAAAGGCAAGGACAGGCTGTATAAGCAGTAAGCCTTTACAGTAACAGGCTTCACAAAGAGAAAAAGCATTGGTTGACACCTACCGACACACATAACTTTCTATCTGAGCCAACCTCTGCCACTAAGAATAAAGACTCAGCCTCCCTTTCCATTATAAAGCTGTTTTTGATGTCATAAAATACAGTAAAGTGTGTGTGTGTGTGTGTGTGCGTGTGTGTGTGTGTTTATGAGAGTTTATTATAGAATAGGAAGTCTGCCCATGCCCCCTGCTGGCAATGTCAGCCACCACACCACAGGGTGTCATGGGAAAAGTTGGAGTAAAGGAAGAGGCAGAATTAGGGGGGTGGGGGGGGCACTGCCTCCAAAAACTCATGAAAGTTTGAACGTATTATTATTAAACTTTAGAAACTCCATGTGTGAGCTCTGTGGGGGGGTGTCTAAGTCTAAGTAAAGGTAAGTAAAGCTAAGGGATAGTAATTGTGCAAGAACAACTGTACACACACACACACACACACACACACACACACACACACACACACAGACACGCTATCTGTCACTCCCCCCTGTCAAACACACTCTCCACCCCAATCATTCAGCCTCTCACCATCCAGAAGCCAGGTGACGGTGGGCACTGGTCTCCCCTCCACAGAGCACTCCAGGGTGAAGTCCTGACCGGTGGTCACAGAGCAGCCCTTAATCAGGCTGCTGAACACGGGCGCTTTCCCCTCCGGACGGGCACCTGAGGACACCGCAACACGGCTCTGAACACACACTCTCGCCTGAGCATCAGCAGCCTACAGTGTACCTTTATTATGACTTATTATGAGTCTCTACTGAGTCAGAGTGTAAAGCCAAAAAAATATCACACTGGCTGGATCCTAAATGTGTTTCCTAAGCACTAAACCTTCAAACACTTGGCATGAATCAGACAATCATGAAGTAGACTCAAGCCAATTACATTTTTGAGGGCACAGGACTAAGGGCTTAATGATCACAGTTAGGATCCAGCCACTGTCTGTACTGGAACCTGAAGCTGCACTGATGCCAGTTTGCCAGCAGATGGCCCAGTTTCTTTAGCCTTACTGTGGTCACCACTCAGGCTGCCAAATTCATCTTATCTTATAGGCAACCTACAGTACAATTTCAGCAAGAACATGATAACATGGAGTGAGCATTAGCTCACTGGAAGGCTTACGACTAGTGCGTGGTATGTTGATGTTCAAATAAAGTAACAATAATGTTGCATTACTCCATGCCTTCCTTGGGGTTTAAAAATAGCTTTTCTTTCAGTGATGCCAGAGATTAAATGCTTCAGGGCTCCAGCACAAAATACTTGGAGCTTGACTCCATGATCTAGCCAGGCTCATTATAAAATTACTTCATCCTGATTAGCGCAGAGAATTTATGACTAAATAATCCCAATCCCAATTGTTTCATCAAACAGCTCATAAAACTTCCAAAAACAAGCTGTAAAACTACTAAACATTTTATTTATATAATATTTTCCTATTACTGTGCTACTTATATTTGATGACTTTTACCTAAATGCTCAACTCAGTTTGATATCTGTTGTGGTTATGTGGTGGTTCAGTATTATGAGCACACACACACACACATACACACACACACACACACACACACACACACACACACACACACACACGCGGGCATATAATTACTGGCAGTAAGATTAGTAGGCACTGCCCATCGCTGAAGTTAGATTCTTACTCTTCACGTGGAGCGTCCATGTGGCAGACACCTTTCCCCGGCTGTTGGTGGCTGTGCAGCCGTACTGGCCAGCATCGCTCCTCTGCGCCCGCTCGACACAGAGCAGGTGCACGTCTCCGTCCTGATGCAGGCTCAGGCCACCCCGAGACCTGGCGGGGAGGCCATCTTTCTGCCAGCTCACAGTGGGCATCGGGGAGCCCGACACTGCCAAAGACCATAGTGAGCTTGTTAATGGCTTACGATAAAAGTCATTAAAGGGGGGAAGTGAATAAAAATAGCAGAAGTTAAGTACCCAACAACACTAACACTGATGAGGTACCAAACATGTTAGATAAACATGAGCCACTGCACTGTCAGCTAGCCTTTTAAAACGAAACTCTTTGGAAAGGAAAAGGTAACGTAGTGAGACAACACATAGGAGCCTAGAAGTATAGTTGGATGCAATTTTGGTTCTCATTTGTAAGACTGGCATGTATTCTCTACAAATACACTGTGTGTACCATGTTAGCAAATATACCTCGGTACTGTTGTAATTGAACAAATAATCATGTCTACAACATACGCATTTAGAATATACAGAATATTACATTAAGCTCCAGTTAAACAGTCCAGCTGTTCAAAATGTATAGAAAACAATTAGGGCCTTAAAGCAATCAACTTAGGCACTGTGTCCACAGACGATTCTAGTTACCTTGGCACTTGAAAATGATTTTGGTACCCTCCAGGGCATCTTGGCTCTGTGGCAGGAGCTCAAACCTGGGAGCCGTTCCAACCGGTGAGCGTGCCCTGGTGTCCCTGCCCGGCCTGAGGACATCTTTGCTGGGCTCTGAGGGGGATGAGGCCCCAGACGCTCTGCCAGGGCTGGAGAGCTCCCCTGCCACCCTACTCAACCTCCCTGGGCCTCTGGATGCCTGTGCGTCTGCCCCGACCCCCACCGGTGACTGGGGCTTCACTGACTGCATGGAGCTGGTACTGGAGCTAGGGCTGGGGCCGGGGCTGGAGCCGGGTGCAGGGCTGGCTGTGGAGGCTTTCAGTCGAGACTCTCCCCTCCTGGTCCCTTCCTCTCTGGCTTCTCTGTGTGTGTTGGTTTGGGGGATGTCACTGTGCTCCTCCACCCTTCTGTCCTCATCTCTGTACCTTCTTTTGTCTCTCTGCTGACAGGGCCACTGCTGGAGACCTTTCTGCTCTCTGGTACCTCTGTCTTAGGTCTGTTGGACTGCTGGTCACCTGGTAGGCCGTTGCTGGTATGGCTGCCTGATTGGGCATCTCCAGTCTTTGGGATCGGACTGACATCAGGAGTCCCCCGAGGTCTGCACAGGTGGAAACATTTCAGGCAAGGGTACTGCGATACCAGCTCAGTGTATATTCAGAAAACATTCCATAACATTTTCTCAGGCCTACCCAGGGTTGGCTCTGTACTGCTTGTATCACTTAAACGGACTTACGTGCTTGACTCTGTTTCTGAACCTGCAATGAAAAACAAACCCATTTACAAAGGTATGCCTAGTATGCAAGATAAGAAGGCTCCACTCCATTGCCCTCACACGGACAGTAAGAAATAAATGCAGGGGTAGGGGAGGGAATGGTGGAATAGAAGCTGTGGAATAGAAGCTGATATTCTATTATCCTTAGATGAACTGTGGACTCAAGGTGGACTTGAGTCAATGATAAAGAGCTAAGTTGTCAGTTCAGGGCCTGGGCAGGGCTTGGCTGGGCTGTTTGTGTAGTAACGGTATGTTCTCTACCTTGGATGTTTAATTCAGCTGAAGCCATGGCCTTCCCGGCGCTATTGGAGACCGAGCAGGTGTACATGCCGGCGTCCTCCGCACAGGCGTCACGGATCTCCAGGAAGTGGATGCCGGACCTCTCGAACATGCTGTAGCGGCCAGACGCCTGGAGCTCTTCATCTCCCTGTGGGGAGCAGACAATGAGACACAGATGCAAGGGAGGCAAGAGGGGATTTCTGTCTCTCTGCCTTTCTGTCACATAACCCTATCCTTAACCCTGATCGCAACCTTAACCTTAACACTCTTTCTCTCTGTCTGTCTGTCTGTCTCTCTGTATCTCCCCACTTGGCAGCTCATCACCACTCTGTCCTTCTCCCACTCTCTTTCTCTCCCTCTCTCCTTCTTTCTCTCTTTCTCTCTCTCTCTCTCTCTCTCACCTTGAGCCACACCACCTGTGGCTGAGGACGCCCAGTGATCTTGGCCGAGAACTTGCCGCTCTGTCCCACTCGCAGGAACAGACGTGACGGTTTGGTCACAAACTTGGGAGGGCTTTCCCCCCAGATGCTGGGCCGACTCTCCACAGCAGGGACACCGAAACGACCCCTGGGATCATGGGAAAGAATTCAAATCAGACGCCCCAGTGTTCCATCCTCCCAGCATGTTTTAATAGTGACTAACTTCTCTTTTACAGTAATAACAGACAAATAACATGTGCCTCCAGCGCCCATTTAGCAAGTCAGCCTTTGATATGCACTTTACGCAGTACTTAGCATCAAAGAACAGATGCAACCAAGAAAGGAAACATAACAAGAAAAATGAGGAAAATTAGCTTGATTTATCAAATTTATGCATAAATTGTCAAACACCATGTGTTCTTTTACTGAACAGGCATTCAAACATACCAGAGCTGGGTTTTAGGAAGATGTCCCAGATTAAGGAAGGAATTCCAAGCTTACCCTGTTGTTCTAGAACTTGTCGGAAGGCCATATTTCTTTCCTGCATTACCTGGGGCATTATAGAAAACACCTGTATTACAGCCAAAAACATGTTGTGATGAATACTTCAGCAGTCTTTACCCAAACAATGATTCATAACCAACCGTCTGTGTGGCTACTTGTTGTGGGATATGTGCAGAGTGCCATATGTTTCTGTTTATGTTTAGAAAGTTTGAGGTGCTTAAGTAGCTGTTTACGGCCTAGTAAATTGGCGCAGATGTGCGCTATACGTGGATGTTTACCATAAGTTCTCGAGGTAAACACCAAGCCAGGATCCTGTCATGCTTAATGTAATGCAACTATCCAGAGCATCGTCAATGAACACGGTAGGGCAGAGCAGCAGCACCCTGCATGCTAAGGAATGCGAAAAGCAGACGGAGGCCTAATTCCTGATGTTGCTAACAGGAAGAACCATTTTCTCCCCGTCCTCAAATGTGGGCAGTGAAAATGTTGGCTTTGCAAGTATGCCCTTGGTTGCCGTAATGAGTTCCGTCTGAGAGTCAGTAAAAGTCTTTCAAAAGCTGCTGTCGTGCAAAAGCAAAACTTCGAAATGGCAACAAGTTATTAAATTCACCATTTGATGACAATGACAAACCCACAGTCAAAAAATGCATAGTAGTAATCTCATTAAAGACTATGAACTTCAGCAAACCTCACACGATTTGCATGACTTTACATAAGTTGCTATGATCCTCACTGACTTTAACTGTGCTGTTAAAGGCTATTTAAACCCTTCCTGTGGCTTTTTTAAGGAGGTCGGCTGAATCCTCTCATCTGGAGGCCGCATGTTTGAAACCAGAACAATTCATAGCCTCATCCATGTGGGTCCAGCACAATTAATCATTGGAACTGCACCGGGTCATGTTACCACGCAGACACACAAAATACCTTCGACGATGATTTCCACGGTGACCTGGCGGCTGCCAGCATCGTTGATGGCCTCGCACGTGTAGCGGCCAGCGTCGTCCTCCTGGACGTTCTGTACCACCAGGCTGAAGGTGCCACGACTACTCTGCTCCATAGAGAGGCGGTCTCCTGCTACAACAGCCTGTCCATTCCTGTACCAGCACACCTGAGGCTCTGGGCTCCCTCGCACCTGGACACACACACAGACACACACAAATCAACATATGTATGCCGAACACCTCTATCTCTCCTCCATGTGGGTGTACATGAATAGCAAGTGCTGGCAGTGTAGCTACGTGTGTTAGCACTTTCGAGATTTATAATTTACCATGTGCTGTATTTGCAATAGTGCCTAGAAAGCCTCCGAGGGGGACACACACTCACACACACACACATGTGTGTGTACCGTCTTGCTGCGCACCTCAGTCTTCGAGCAGCTCAATCCTTCTGCTTGCGCAGTCTGAGAGACGAACTTTTAACCCAAACTCGAATTCTCTCTAACTCTCTCTCTCTCTATCTCGGAAATCAGAAATCACACACCACACACACACACACATACACACACACACACACAGACACACACACTAATTGCAGCACTTGATTTGCAAGATGGGGGGAGTACTTTTTAATGAAGGAACAATTACTCATCTCATTATCTGCACCGTCTCTACAGGAACCCACAGGGTGTGCGAAAACGACTGAACCCCTCGTCCGTAATTAAAGCAGCCGCCCCAGAGAGAGACCCGGCCCCCCCAGCCCCCCCCCCTCGCTTTGGCTAAACGTAATTAGCACTCCAAATAATCTGACACTGCAAACAATGGCCAATTTACCCCTGCACAAGTGATAAGCTGTTCCTCATCCACTGCCACGTTGCTGATTGATGTGCTGCTGCACACTGCTGACATACAGATACTTTCCCCTTCATTTTACAGCTACAATAATAATTGAAAAAAAAAAAAAAAACATTTCCGACATCCCAAAAAAGAAAAACATTCTCTATTCTGCGTAGCTAGTAAGCACTGGTTTCTAATTGTCAATCACTAATTTCCACTATGTGTTCGTGTAATTTAACATGTGTTCAAGGAATACTCCTACTCATGTTCCCTGGCTAAAGAGAGCTGTCAATGTGCCAGGCCTTGTGCCCAAGGATCTCCACCCTTTGAGCGGTGAGGACTCCAATCAAGCTCACTCTCATCAGCACTGCCCAGGCCATTTACAGGAACATTACATAAGAGACTCACCAACAGACCAGTGAGCCTTTACCCAAACAAATCATAATGAACACCTTCATCACATCCCCTCGGTGATGGATGTCACATTTCCGCATGTCGGAGACGAGACGAGACCTGCGTCGCCTCGATTCTCTACGGTTCTCCTCGGTTCTGGGTCAGTACCCTAATCTCACCATGCGTGGTTTGTTTCCTCTGAAGTCTCTCAAGCATTTCAAATCTGCAGGCAGGCAGAGGCCACAGCTAATAAAGAGGACATATGGGCAAGCTCTCTTTCTCTCCTCTCTCTCTCCTCTCCTCTTTCCACTGGTGCCATGCCAACCCTTCTTTCTTCACACGCTCACACACACTCCCCTCCCTTGTTACTTCAACATTGTATTTCGTAAGACAACCATGGTAAAACCAAACGAGCAGAAACACAACAGCGCTCTCACACTGAGACCTAATTCAGCATGCCCACGTAGACAACTTGCTTTAAATTAACAGCCCCACAACAGACAAAGGGGGAAAATTGTTAACCACTGCAGCTGCTCCGAATTTCGTATTGGAAATACAAATTAATACGGTTCGACAGCTCATAGACAATAGATTGATACCATATGGATTGCGAATTCCACGGCAGCGTAAAAACAGAGAGCCAGACAATCTAAAGTATGACTTTATATCTGCTAAATCACATTCCAGCCTGTCAAACTGTCCTCTTTCAGTCTCAATCAAAAGAATTACCTTTGAAATATAGCAGTGTTGAGGCAGGTCCTCCCTTGCATATGCCCAAAAATAGCAATATTAGGTCTGAAGTTTTTATTAAATCAAACAGACACTGGCATTTCCTCAGAAAAACAGTGCCACTGGACTCGTTCGTCTCCCACAGACCTTTCAGGCAAGACTTTGCTTTTCGCGAAGGCAGCTTGTGGTCAAGCGCTCCACCTCAAAAATCCGGAGCGACTAAGTTCAAATGCCGACTGGATGAAAAACACAGGGTTGTTTATGCACAGAGTCCCTCTTTTCACAAAGCAGAAAACACATGCAAAACAAAAGCAGTGGATCTTTCAGTACATTTTCAGTGTTTGTGTGTGTGTGTGTCTGTGTGTGTGTGTGTGTCTGTGTCTGTGTGTGTGTTTTTAAATCCCTGAGGAGATGAGAGAACAGAAAGAAAACAATGGTGGGCCACTGGACACTTGCAAGAGAAGGAGGAGAAGGAGGAGGAGGAGGAGGAGGAGGAGGAGGGCAGCCATTCGGAGGGTGACCCACCCAGGGCGCGCCGAGTCAGCCAGCCAGCCAGCCGGCCAGTCAGCCAGTCGGCTCGGAACCCAAATGGACCCGGCACAGACACAAAAACAGCAAAGCCACACACAGCAAGAATGCATACCTCTGGCCCCAGACATGACAATCAACATTCCCAACCATGTGCTATCACTGGAAAGCTCTGCAAGAGAGGGGGATTGTGGGGGGTGGGGGTGGGGGGCTGACTGTTTAATCCCTTTAAGAACATACAAACAGTCTTACTATCAACATCCAGCAACAAATGCAAAATGCCCATCCATCCATAGAGCCTTACAACCTCAAAACTCAAACCATTTGGGCTATTAGATGGTGACACTGCAATCATAATTTGCTGTTTCTGGGTCGTGCTGTGCATGCTTTAAATAGATGTTTACTGCGAGGGAATTTTTCTTCATGAAGTTAAATGGTTTGCTGCTTGTGTGCTGCTCTGCAGGCCAGTCAGTCTGGGCTGCAGCGGGAAGCGGTGGTAACCCAAGTGAACAAGCGAGCGAGCGAGCGAGCGAGAGGACATCTGGGGAGGATTACGCTTGGACTGGGTCTCTCTGACAAGGGTTCTTTGGGAGTAATTACCTGTTGCGCAGAGCGAAGGACCGAATGCAACATGGCCAAATATTCTTCGTACCTGCGCCCGTCACATAAATTAGTGTCCTCTCTGATCTTCTCAGCTGGGTTGAGGGTTGAAGGCCTCACTCAGCCCCTGATGGCAGTCTTTTATGTCAAGACCATGCCAAAATGATTTACAGCGAGGCAAACAAACGGAAGGATCTCTGCAAGCGTAAACCCTCTTCGGTGTCTGCATATGTACACAACACGGGTGTCTTTCAGAAGTGGAGCATGCCCATATATCCCTGTATCTGGATGGTTGTCTAAGCTAGCTCACCTTCCAAGCAGACATTCCAATGTCATAAGAATTGTTCAATGAATTTCTCCCTGTCTGTGATGATCATGGAATCACTTTTCCCTGGCTTCACAGCCCACATCAAACCATGCTGCCAAAAACACAGACACCTAGAACATACCAATCTCTCGATGGCCACCTATTGGAGTAGGACAAATTGAGCAATACCCATAGGTCGTCTAAAACACACACACCACACACACACACACACACACACACACAGACACGCACAGACAGATGGCCATTTTGGATAATTGATCCCATTAAGCAATTAGAGCAGAAGATAAGAGCAATAGTGGATGAAACATGGTCCATCTAGAGTGGATGACAGGGCTGTTTGGTGAAGCGGCCAAGGAGGGAAGGACGCACGAGCAGCAAACTCTCCACATCTGCTTCCAATAACCGCCCCCTCCCATCCTCCCATCCCCTCTGCCTCAAGCAGGCCTCTCGTCCACTGCAGCAGCATACCTTTCGCAGGGTTCACATCCATACAGACCTCCGTACCTCCCTCCCTCACACACACACACACACACACACAGACAAGCACGCACACACACATGCATACACACACACACACAGAGTACACTGCTCCTATATATTCCTACTGGCACACAATTATGTAATACGTCACTTGAGCCAGAGGGATTTCTTCCTCTGGTGGGCTCATGTAAAGACAATATGAGAGGCAGGCAGGCAGGGAGGCAGAGAAGAGGGAGAGGGGGAGGCCTGGTATAGAGGAAAGGGGAGGAAGGGAAGGAGGGAGAGTGTGGAGGAGGAGGAGGAGGAGGAGGAGGAGGACAGCAGCGCCTCCATGCTGCAGACATTCCTCATCCTCAAAGGACCGTCGTCTCTCCCCATTGAGAGGTTGTCCATGGAGCGTGACAACAACAGTGCCAGGAAAGGGCTGCACCCAGTTAGGGCAGCGCCGGCACATCTGATGGTAGATCTGCTGCCGACGTGAGCCCGGATGACTGAAGCGTCGAGTGAAGCCTCAGAGAGAGAGAGAGAGAGAGAGAGAGAGAGAGAGAAGGAGGCCATAGCAGCTCATTAACCATTAACCATTGCAATGAAAACTTGAAGGACTTTTCCTTGCATGTGCAGTTCAAGAAGTGCAGAGCAGCTTTTTTCCCCCAAAACCTCCTTGTCTGCTCTTCAGGCTTTGAAGAAGACCAAGTTCATGACTTCTGCTTGAAAGACATTTTAGCTTCTTTAGCCTGACACAATACACTGGGCTACCAGAAGAGAGGAGGTAAAACAACACACACACACACACACACACACGCACACGCACGCACGCACACACACACACACAGCCGGCTCCATTATTCTTCCCTGCAAAGAGCAGAGACTAACAATTATAGTCCTAACTCTGTCCAGAGCCTTTGGAAAGGGGGAGATGATTGCTAAAGAAGCCTAGCTCTCGCTGCTTTGGTCCAAACCATCTGACGCTTTACTTGCAACTGAATTTTCAACCTCCCGGGGTTGACTAACATCTGTATCCCACAAAGACTGGGAGTCGAGTCTCCAGAGGGACGGTCTGAAGGAATCTCTGTCTTCCCCTGCCCAAGGCAGCCTCCATTGCACTCAAACACCAAAAGCCTCTTATTTACTAGAGGTTAAAGGTTTGCTTGTATAAAACTAAACGTCTAAAACGATTTTCCAAGTGGGTGTAATGAGCACGGTGTTTTTCAAAAGACCAAAATATATATATATAAAAAAAACCTATCGTCCTGCTGATGATTTGTTTCTCGTTAATGTCAGCTTTGACATTGCGCAAGCTTCAAGTAAACCAGGCTTTGTTAGTGTTGAAGAGCTGTGTACTGGGCATGTTGTAGGGAGGGAGGGATGCTTCCTGTCGTGCTAAATCACAGAGAGATACTTACCACTGACACCAGGGCTTCCTCTGGGAGCAGAGGGAACTGCAGTGCCCCATGAGCCCTGGTGGTCAGGTCAGCTTTCTCTGTTCCATAAATCAAGCAGGGGATGAAAGAGTCCCCAAGGGGCCTCATGGTTGATGTATAGGCATTTAGATTCACACCTCTGATGTGCTACCTGAAGACATTAGTAACACAATGTCTAGGTCATTAAGACTTATTGGTACAATTTTCTTTATACTTTATACTCTGCATACAATTTTCAATTAGGGTGTTTTTTTGCACTGCACTGCACTGATTATGAGGAATCAGTGAAATGTAATTGAAGCTGAATAGGAGCCTCTTCAGGTCTAAAAAAGGAAGGAAGGGAAAAAAACAGAAGGGCCAAGAGAAAGAAAAAAAAAAAAAAAACGAGGTACAGCAGGAAGCTAAAAGTCACAAGGCAAAGGCATTTTAATCCCTATCAGGGGGCATTCCACCGATCAGTCTCTCAGAAATGCAGGCTCAGGCAGCTCTAACAGTGATGCAGTTTGCCATCTCATCCACCACCACCGAGCACATCCTGCACCCACGCCAAGCACTCTCAGCTTCAAGCCTCAGCAAATCTACATTAGAACAAACAGGGCGTCTGACTCCTTGAGATGCAAATATTTTTGCACTCTCTTGTTTCTTTTTTAATCAAAACACCTCGATGCCGAGGGGATGCTGGGCTAGCCAAAGAGGAGAGGGTGTATGTGTTTAAAAGTTAAAGCCAGCTTAGTTCAAGACACCAGAGCATAATAGGAGCACAGAAAACCTAAAGCAAAGGATCTGTAGTCAATGTTATTTTTGGGCCAGCCTCTGGCTGAAGAATGTCAAGTGAAGAACGGATACAGATGGCTAGGTTCTAAGCTTGCAAATGATACTAGATTTATCCATTCTTATAACGTGCCAAATAAATGAGGGCTCAACAGTCTGTCTGGAGGACAACATCCAAGTTTCCATTTTCCAGGAAAGGCTTAATGATTTAATTGGCTTCACAGTAGAGGAACTGCTTGTGTGCAATGTGATTCTTTATTCACACAAATACTATGTGATTTACATGCAATTACAAGGGAGTGGACACAAAAAGCATATGGACTATTTTTCTGCTTGATAATAAGACTCTGTTGGGTGTAAATGAATGTCTGCAGCAGCAGCTGAAAGACAGACTGAGCAGTTAAAAACAAAACAAAACAAAGGAACCAATAACTAAGTATCTCTCTAACTTCAAGGTGTGAAAAACAACCAGGTACCCAAAAACAACTACGCTGCTGATTTTTCAAACAAATCCTTGTCTTTACTGGCTGTCTGCTTGCATACCAGGCCTATTACATAAGACAAGCAGTGTGCCTGCTTTGAGCTTTGCCATTGTATTTGGGCCAGCCAATTTCATTAGACCGGACGGACCTGTTGAGGTAGGTGCAATCCCTTGTATTAGAGCCAGAAGGACTGAAAGCTATTCTCTCACACAGCTGAAATCAAAACATTCACACATTCGTCATACAGTACACTATGCAGGGAACAACTTGGTGATATATTTACTATACATTTACTACTATATTGTATTGTGTTGTATCTTTATTGTTTTCATGCACTGGTTACACAACAGTACTTTGAAAAACAGTGTTAACAACTATGCAACCTATGTCAGAGGCAGCACTAGAGAAAATTCACCTAAAACAAAGTAGTAGCTACACTAATGAGCGAGCGAGTGACAACCATAGAGTGAGAAGGAAAAACACATAGAGAAGAGAGGGGGGAGCAGGGAATACAGGGAATACATACTTATATGCTAGGATTAAAACGGGCTTCTGTGTATTCTGCAAACTTTTCAGATTATTTTTCTCATCTTTTCTAATTCAAGATGGGCCATAACATCCGTGTGATGGTGCATTAGCCGACTTCCAATCCATTAAAATGAGGTACCTTTGAATACAGAATAGGAAGCAATGTGTAGATTCCTGTAGTGAGGAGGGTACTGAGGTTCATAATAGGTGTAAACCATGGTCTGCCATCCCTGTCAAAGCCTCTTCACACCCCCTTAGCCTCTGTCACTAGCTGCCTTGTAAGGACATGCGCTGTGAATACTATGGTCCATGTCTGCTTCTCAATGGATCCTGACAGAGTGTCTGCAATTCTGCAATAAAGACAAAGACAGTCTGGTCTCCCTTCCATACTCAAGAGGTTCAAATCTCTCTCTCTCTCTCTGTCTCTCTCTCTCCCTCTCCCCGTCTGTCTTTCTTTCCAACAATTTCCCTGGCTCCAGACTTCAGCGGCAGGTCTAACAGGAGCATTTATTATTTCAATTTCCTCTGTGCTACCCACTGTGTATCAGTAGGGATACCACAAGGCCCAGCCCTGCAGCCAGCTTATTCTGAATCTCACGGCTGGATGAACCCAAACTTTGAAGGGCTAATATTGCAGAGGAGATATACAGCCCAAAATACATGATGTCATAAAAACAGACCTCATGTTGTTTGCTCCAAGGGTTAGGAGGGCTTTTGAATTTCACTCCATTTTTTTTTTTTATCGCTTCTGTCTGAAATGTGCACACAGGGAACAGAATGGCGACATTTTATGGTGTGGAAACAGATTTTTTTTAATGAAAGGAAGGTGGAAACTACGCCAAACTGATTGGACTTCCAAGAAAGCAATAAAAAAGTATAATAATAAAATTATGATCCAAAAAGAAATATATTTTGCGTTTCCTGCTAACGAGAAGCAAAACACATTAACGGGACCTCTGGGGAAATTCTAGCCAGGGTAAGTTTGGGGTGACATGGGGCACCCTGCTTCTCCGTGCTGCTTGTTTTAATCAGTGCACTTCCCCAATCATACAGAGTTGGGCAAACAACTCAATAACCCCACAAACCTAAAACGCTATTGCAAACATGCAGGCTAAGAATAATGGCAATATGCAAACTTTAGGCTTGTTCCTGTTACAACTTCTTGCAAAACAGAAGACAGCATCAAAGAATTCCAGGTAGAGAATGTTGATGAAACATTCCAAAATGGTGGTTTCTGTCTGGGTGATCACACTATAGAGACATGGTCAGTGTTAGCTTCTTTTGCTGGAATTTCTATAAGATCCATCCGTCCTCTGCTAAGAAGTTCTGCACAAGCAGATGCTGTCAAGACCTGATGACTGTAGCTGATGAGATGGGGAGTCAGCAAAGATGTGCAGTGCTTTTTTCAGAGGAGTCTGTCATGGGCTGTGTGCTGCTGTGTATGGAGTCTTGCAGCTGCAGGTTTGGGCCCCTGTCAGCTGTCCTCCCTGCTGTGCTGGCGGGAGAGCTGGGTCACTCGGGGGGCCCCAGACAGGACTCGACTTCATCACCTCCACTCACTGGTGCCATGAAATGCGGGACGTGCACACGCACACACACACACACACACACACACACACACACATACACAGACAGACAACACAACACGTCCAAACAGACACACACCACAAGAGAGCACAGACAAACACGCACACACACAGACAAGACAACACATCCAACAGACACACAGACACACATCACAAGACAAGTACAAACACACACAAGCACACACACACAAATGCAACACAACACAATACACGCAATACACACACAGACACACACACACACACGCGCGCACGGGTGCATCTGGTCACAGCTGTGTTTGGCAGCTTCACCATGATCCCGTCAGCACTCAGACCTCACTCACAAAACATATAGCCCCCCCCCCCCCCCCCAGCATTCTTTGAGGGATTCTAGATTTTTCCTGAGGGGTGACGTCCTGTCACAACAGAAGAACACTGCTAAGGAGTGGAAAATAAAACGGCTGCTCTTACCTTTCCGTCCAGCCGCGCGGTGCCTCCCAGGCTGACGCGAGCATTGCGGGGAGGGAGTGTAAAGGCTGGGGGGTCACTGCTGGGGGAGCCTCGTCCCAGACTCAGGCTGGTCTTGGAGATTCGGGTCGTTGTCACCACCTGCACGTCCCCCATCTTCCTGCAGGCCAAGGTCAGGAGAACAGGGGAGAAAACAGGAGAAGGGAGGAGAAGGGAGGAGAGGAGAGGAAAGGAGAGGAGAAGAATGGAGAAGAGAAGGGAGAAGAGGAGAGGAGAAGAGAGGAATGGAGAAGAGTGTAGAGGAGAAGAGAGGAGAAAGTATAGAAGAGAGGAAAGGAGGAGAGGAAAGGAGAGAAGAAAAGAGGAAAGGAGAGGAAAGTATAGAAAAGGAGACCAGAGGAGAAGGGAGGAGAAGAAAGGAGAGGGGAGGAGAGGAAAGTAGAGAAGAGAGGAGAGGGGGTGGATTAAATTTTGCCTCTCTTGTTTGGACAGGGCCTACCAGATCCCCTGTCTCACTGACCGAACACAGGTGCGTTTTCATAAATTACTTTGTACTTTTCATGACTTTTTGAAAAGCATTTCCTGTAGATTAACATCTTTTTTCACAAATAAAATTCTTCTATCTCTACAGCACAGTTGGAATTTGACCAAATACACTTTCTTAGAAAAGATTTGTGTCTATTATAAATGAATAAATATGTCTCTGTGCACTTGGTTTAGAATCTCTCTGGGTTTCCCATGGTTCAGTGCTACAGGGCCCATCAGGTCGCCAATCTCTGCAATAACTCTCTCAGCCGTCTAGCTCAATATTAGCTTGTAAGGCATACCCTCTCATCAGCAGACCAGGCTTTCCTGAGGATAACTGAATGCTTTACATTAAAGCCTCCCATGAACCAGAGAGTCTAGGAACTCGGTGAACTAATTTCACCTCAACAGTGCGTATGAAATGGCATGTTGTCTATATATTAGGCTGAAGGGTCATGACTCTGACTGGTAAGATGGCCATCTTAATGGGCTTACATGCTCTTGAGTAACATACTCTAATCTCCCACTCCCTGTTATTGACCATGTTTGGGCTGCTTGACCACCTTAAAGACTTACATACACAGTGTATTACAAATTATTTTGTATGGATAGCGGATTTAAGATGGATATTTTTTTTTCTGTTCAGGAAAAGAGATATTGACTTTCAACTGGGTGAACCCGTGATCAGGTGATTTAACACCCGGCATGCCCACCACTGACATATCACCATATATGTTGAATTCCTTTTGGCCTGCTAGAGTTATGCAATGCTCTTCTGAAAACCCAATGCTAGATAAACCTTACACAACTCCACCCTATACCTTAGCCCTGGCATCTCTTATGATAGAAATGGACTGGCGTTACTGTAACATGTCACACCTGTTGTTGTCATTTTAAAAAAAGTAAAAATTTACCTGATGAGAAAAATTATGATTTGCATCTAACCTAATTATTGATGACATTATTTTGTATTCAGGAGGGGTAGCAGTTTTGTTGCTTGAATAACAATTGTGATGAGTTGCAAGACTGACAACCCATGTGGCAAAGTGTTCAGATTTCCTACACAGAATTCACCTGCATGGGCTGCAGTCAGCCCTGACCTCCATTCTCTATGTGTGAGCCGAGAGGAATGGTGAGTGCGCTGTGTTAGAGCCTCTGCCACCAGTGTAAACATGGGGCCTCCAGACCAAGTCCTGACCTTGTGCTCCCCACACCCTCTCCAAATCCCCCATGTCCCCACAGACACCCATACTAGCAGTTGAACTGTACAAAAACATGCCTGTTTCCGCTGTCTGAGGCCTGGGTGGAGAGTGGGGAGGGGTGGAGAGGGGTGGAGAGTGGTGTGGGTTAGCCTAGTTACTTTTCCAGTCTCTCCCCCTGTGTGCCAACAACACTTTTCTCACTTTCCCACAGCCCTCCTTACACCTTGCAGTCCTTTCAACACTCCGTCTCCATTAGACTGAGGCCTGAGCGCTAGCTAGCACTTGGACCGCTAGCTTCAGTCCGAGCCTCATCTCACTCAGCAGCATCTGAACAAAAGATTAAACAGTGCCACTGTAATTATCCGGCCATTCAGGGCACACACACAAACACAGACACACACACACACACACACACACACACACACACACACACACACACACACACACACAAGGGGCTCAGATCTCTTTAGCATGGACTCCATGTGTCTTGCGCGAAGCAGCCTGTTTCCCATCCGACGGCCTGATTGTGTAAATACAGCTGCGTGTTTGATGTCACCTTCCTCACACGCTCTCTCATCAGTGATGTGTGGTGAGGAAGGAGCGATTGAGCAGGGCTTACACACACACATACACAAACATACACACACACAGACCTAACTTAAACCTCGTTACTTTCCTCACTTTGTCTCAACACAACTGACTTTCAGATAGCAACAAAACCTTTAGCATTCACACCCACATGGGAAAAAAATAACATACAGTTGTCTTCCATGCCATTCACTTCACATCCATCCACTCTTTTATCCAAAGCGACTTACATTTGTCAACTATCAATTACATCAGAGCCAGTCTCCCCTACAGCAACTTAGAGTTAAGTGCCTTTCTCAAGGGCACAATGGTGGCAGCTGAGATTCAAACCCACAATTTCCAGACTACTAGCATGCTAGTCAGGTTCCTTAACCACTACGCCACCACCACCCCATGTACTAGTACTAGTGTAGTGTGTGAAAACAATACAAAAGAATTGCGGTTACATGTCACATAACTAGCTCATTATTATCAATGCATTCCTATCACTTTAATCCCATATGACTTCACTCTGGGGGCACAGTCTTTTAATAGTTAAGACATACGCATTCACTTGCTTATTGTATGTCCAGCTACAGCCAGTGGGTCCCTGTCTGGTGAGGACTGGCTGAATCTTTCACCTCTGTTGTCTCTTCTGAAGCCTTATCTGTGCTGACTGCTTCACAGTGCAGTGTGTTTGCATGTCTTGTCTCATTTGAGCAGAGCCTGTTATGGGGGCGGCTGAACAGGGGGAGAAAGGCAGGGTAAATATGGTGGTGTTCCCCTGATGCTCGTGTTTTGTTTTCAGCTGCAGGAGAGGGCAGCCAGGACCACATGCCTGCTTCTGGTTAGTGTTCAGGAAGCTTGATGTTCTTTAGAAGATCCGCCACTGGTTGCCCTAGGGCCATGAGTGTGTGTGTGTATGTCTGTGCAAGTGAACAGACAAGAAACAAGAAAAAATGTAGACAGAAAGATCAGCTCACACGGTGAAACCATAGGCGCCCACCTACACGACACTCACTGCAGACCCACCTTTTAAAAGAAGCGCAAACACAGCTTTCTCTAATCAAAACAATCTGATTTGCCTCTTCATCTTATTAAATGAAACCAGAAACCCTCCATTCAGATAAGTCTGGATTCAGTTTTAGACAACCGAGAGAGAGAGAGAGAGAGAGAGAGAGAGAGAGAAACTAAGATCATCCCAGCCATCTCTCAGACCTATTTCAGTTTCATAGACCACTGGGACATATTACAAAGAGCTCTCCGTACTGATATAATCTGATGCACCACATATTTCAGCTCATCCTGGAACATATTAAACAGGGCAACTATCTAGAGGGAGAGAAAAGGGTTTAAAAATATATGATGTTATTTACTCTCTCTCTCACATCATACGGCCAACTTCTGTGGACAGGACTGACTGAGGAGAGAATGCTGTGAAAGGCATCAAGGACACATGGAGGATATTAGGATATAAAATGCTCCTTTTAATTTAAGAGACGCTCTAAAGTTATTAAACCAAGGGAATCATGGGCAGGTAAGGGTACAACTGAAATATGTCAACATTCACTAGACATGTCCCACTGAGTTGGAGCAGAGAAGATGCTTCAGCTTTGCCCCTCTTCCCGGGCCAGATGCTCTAAAAGTTGTGCATGGGTGCCACAGTTGATGGCAGGATCTTATTGTAGTGTAAAATATACAAGTCTAACGAGAACATAAAACAGAGTGACAGTCAGCTGTGGTTCTTGGGATGCTGTCGATGCTGTTTCTTACAACTGAAGTCACACAGGAGGTTACTAAAGCTATCCTATCACTAGGCAAAATGCAGGTAATCCATTTTTTTCAAAAGAGACATATGGCTTTTTCCAAACAAAGAGAAAAAATAAGGCAATCCAGCTCTACGAGTACAAAAGAATTTGAGTGTATTTTGCTCACCTCTGTAAAGCTCTGTCTCCATTCAGAGCCACCCATATTTGGGCTCCACCACAAAGCAGATGTGTTTTGTGTGTCTGTGTCTGTCGCACATGTGAATTCATCATCTTTAGCTAGTTCTATCAGCCGAACAACAGACTGCTGTGTTAACCTCTTCTGAACACACTGTGACAACATTAGACGACTGCTTGTTTATCAGTTGATACTGAACAGGGGCACACTATAGAGGGCTGGCTGTGCTGTTTGTTTGGTCAACTCTGTGTGGCGTGGCCTTGAGTAAATACTGCCCCGTTAGTCAGTGGACAGGGACATGAATGATGTCATCCAGGAAAACAAAAGGCTCTTATGGGCCCAAAAATGCACTGACCACCTGCTGATGTTGGCGATGATGGAAAACTGAAATATATATATTTTTTTTTTTTGGCATTCTTTAACAGATGAAGAAATCCACATAACTTGTGTATCCATGAAATGCATTATGTATGAATATACTGTATGTGATTGGCTAAGCAGAATTGATAGCAGAATTGATCAGCTAATGGTTATGTAAGAAGTCTATTATGTAAACAAATCAATACATTAATTTTGACCTATAAAAGTGGACATAATGACTCATGTAGAATTGCAAAATATTATTCCTTGGAATTTATGTTCCATTGGGAATGAGAAAGATCTATTGAGTTCTGTACACACACATGCTTCATTTGGAAGATGCTAGTTTTGGGACAGATAGAGTCTGAGGAATGCGAACCTGGAGAGTAGAGTGGTCTGTTGCTAACTGTACTGTTATGTGTGGCGGCCACATCTCCAGAACACCTGTTTCAGCAAACATCCACAGCCTTGAGGTCATTCAACTCCACTACAGTCTATTAATGAGAGATGAGGCTCAGAGAAACTCAGGTGACGGTCATGCATCGTCTCGGGTCATTAAACAGCAGAGAAGTCAGTCAGAATGGAAAATATAAACAGAGGACTTGCCCAGAAAGCCTCATACCCTTGGCTTGAGATTGGCCTGAACTTGTTTGATTGTTGAAGCATTAACGCTGACATACTAGGCTTTGGAATTTCATCAGGATTTGCAGTCCATCGAGAGATGACCAAACAAAATTATTTCCCATGTAAATTATTTACATGAAGTAAACATAGACTGATACAAACACATAAAAAGTGAAATAGATCCTTCTCAAGCAACCAATCCTTCACAAACACTGAATTAACTTTCTCTATTCAGCATCATCTTTACAGAGAGCTGTACATTCAGGCTAGAAAGATACAGTTGAAAAGTGTGAAAAGCCTGATTGGTTGGGCTAGACAGCTTAAGATATTGATCAGCAAGCTTGCGCCCATGACAACAGCATACATAAGCAACCTCCATGATTAAACAGGGGAGCGCATATTCAGAACAAGGCCATTTTCATGAAACACAGCCCACAAAAATACCAACATGGTCAAATCTAATCTTCGTAAGGCAGCATGGTCTCTTTATCTTTGCGCCGTCATACCAGACCGGTGAGCAGTTCAGCACACTAACACCCTAGGTGAGTGATGCAATCTGGGAGAATAAAATGACGCCAACAAGCCTTTTTGTCCCAATAAGAACATGTGTTTGTGCAGCCAGCCCAAACATGTAACATGCCTCAGCTGCACAAACAGGGGGTGAGAGATAGTGCGCACACATCTGAGGGAGACTAATGATTCTGCAGAAGAGCACACATGCTGGGACCTTAGTGCTACTAACAAATACTGATAAGGGAGTGGCTATGTCATCAAGCCTCCCAGACCCATGGCACCACTGACTGTCCAAATGCCCCAGTTGGTCTGATATCTTCATTAGAGTCCATCATCCCCTCTCTACTCTACTGGTTTAAGCTGATGTTTTTCCTCCACTGTAAATTCATAAGAATAGGTGGAGGAAGTCTTCAATCATATGCTGGACAGAAAGAGAGGCATGCCTCTTGACAATATTCCGCTGCTGTGTTTTTACTATTTCACCCTTGAGCTGTTCATCTTGAATCTCTCAGATTTGCACTGGGTGACCTCACCTTAGCTGCTAGTGAATGGGAGAGCAGCACACAGGTTCTTTGTGCCTTGTTCTCAGCTGTGGGGGATAGGAGAGGAGAGGAGCGGAGCGGAGGGCTTTGACCTTGTTCAGGGCCTTTTCTTTAGCTCTGAATTCCGACAAAAGTTACAGAGTGCCAAGGCACAGCTGGACGGAGAACACTCTGTCTGTGTGTAGTTAGTGTTTGAAAACCTGCAGCTCACTCCTGTCACCTTGTTGCATTGTTTTTATTGGCCATAGCTGAACATCAGTGTTATTATGGTTCAGAGCTATTACTTATGGTGTGGTGGGGGTGGGGGTGGGGGGGCGACTGGGCATTTTCCAGGAAGCAGGTCTCAGACTATCAAATTTGGGCTCTAGTTGTGCATAGCTGTTACGGGTTTTCACCATCACGTCAGTGACTGCTATCCGATCATTAATTTGTGTAGATATCATTTTCATTTTCAAAAGGTTGTGTGGTTTCCATTAACTGGGCTGCATTCTTCATGGAGCGCTTAAACCTCTTCCTGTCCAGGGAATAGCATGGCTCACCACTGCACTTGGATAAAACATGATGAAAAGGACCCAGCCCTCCTGAGATGCTTTTAGAACACCCGTAATTCTGCTATACAAGGCAATTAAATACCCAGAAGCAGAATATCTGAGAAGTTATGTAGAGTTAATAACTGATGGGAAATTCCTAGACACTAAAATAGTAACAATTTCTGACCTGTTGTTGTCACACTGTATTATTAAACTGTTTCTCCGTACCGAGCTAAAAATAATTTAAAATGCATAAAATGTATTTGAGTTAATGCATGTGAATCACACTCATTTAAACTATAACAGAGCTGTAACACTCAAATAATAGACTGTTTTCACAGACATGTAACTCTAAAAGGTCTCATTAAAATGCCGCATTACTATATAGCACTTCACACATGCTTTTCTTGAATTTCTTTTACTTGATACTTTTGCTAAACTAAATTTACCACAGAAAATGCATAAATCGCAATAAAATCTGTTATGATCACGTATTCATGCATCGGTAGGCTATAATCACTTTAATAACTTGGCACGCATTTACCTTTAACTTTTAATTTAACGTTAAATCTATACACTGCGTTGTTTACAGGGCTATAAATCATAAATCGTAGTATTAAAGTCACAAAAATCTTGACTTACCGTAACGGCTGCCAAGTGTTTCACTCACGAAATCGGTACTTGAGCACTGACTTGAAAATCTTGTGACTCTGAGATAAGTGATCAGTCCTCTGTTTCATAGACACTCTAAGACGCTGCACAAATACTGGAGAGGTCCCGTCCTGACCCAGTCTGTATTATTGGGGTATTACAGTATGTGTTTTTCCTTGTTGGTATCAAAGTTATTGGCAGACGTCCTGACAACATAAGCCCAGCGTCCTCCTTCCATTGGTCGTAAGATGAAGAAAGTGGGAGGGGGAGGTCTAAGATATAGCGCAGACCTAGAATATGATGTCTAGCTCTGTTTCCATCTCTTCTCTTCAGTGGGATATTGTTCGTCTGTTAAATTTCCGTTTACTTGTTCACTGTGCGTTCACTGTATCCTAATGCGTCTTTCGGCATAGGTGCTGCTGCCTAGATGAAATTCAATGTTCAATGTTTTTCTCGGAAGACAGAAAAGAAAGCTTCTGACAAAAAATAGTCAGGCTACATTTCAGTTTTAGTGCGCGTACGGGGTGTGCGTTCTTGCGCGCGTTCTTGCATTTCCCTTGTATGTTATGGTTGTAAATTTCTGTAAGCGTGATAAACACATTGAGAACAGTATGGTACAGAACAAGTCCAATGAGATTTTCCTGCGTCTTACAGCAGGCAGAATCCAGGCGTGAACGCAACTTAACTTCCATCCAAAGTTAACTCCCCCCCTCCCCGATTTCTTCCTTCAACAAGCGCGAAGACTTGAAATGTATGTATGGAACATCACCTCTGCCAAATAAAACATTTAGAACAACAACACATGAAATGTATACAGATAAGACGGTGTGAAAACATATTTTAGCCAACTATCTGGCGATAATGAAAGAAATATTACTGTGAGAAATATATGTTCAAGTGAAGCAAGAACACAGCTGAGTTGCTGACTACTACAGCATGTGGAATCGCCATTTTGACAGTATGGGATTCCAGTTAAGAGCTGAATGGTGAAAACACCTGCCAACTCTCCTGGCTGTCACTGCAGAGCGCAATGCTTTTGAGGCCTTACAGCTCGTATATCGCAACCTGTCAACATTAAGCGATGGCAGAACTTTTTCTTTCTTTCTTTTCCTTTTTTTTTTTTAGATGACACTGGAGGAGCAGGGGAAGGTGGTGTACTACCCATGGATGTACATCTTGCACAAGTCTTTGCTGAGTGAAACTGATAAATTCGGTTGTGGGTACATGGATTATGCGACAGTGTCTGTCGTATGACTACTATGTATGACTACGAAGTTTGCCGTTTTAAAAAATTTAAAGTTTGCGGAGCAGACAAAAAACTCGCCGAATACAGTATTTCAAACAGGTAATTAGTCGAATTTCTTAATTTCTTTCATTTAAAATGATACGATAAAGGTTCTTCACGAATGGGTAAAAGTGCCAAGATTTACCGAATGCTCTGCTCTGATGGTGTCTGGAAATAAGTAGGCGAAGGAGCAGAAAGGCCTTTCTTATTTTTCGTACTGCGCCCCCTGGTGTCATTTGGTAATTATTGCAGGTGGCGAGTAGTACAGCAGAATTTTTTCTCTCTCTGATTTGCAGCATTACATACAAACGGAAAATTGGATCCGCCATTTATAAACCACACAAGTACACACATTTATCTACATTTTATGTGCTATAAATCTACTGTTGAATTCATTCATTCATGTCTCTAAAGAGAGGTGTTTTGTGCTGAACAATGTTTGAAGCAGAGTTCTGTAGCACCTAAAGATGCATGCCCAACCAGGGTTTCATTCAGTACACCAAAGTGTTTGGGCAGTAGGAATCTGATCAAATGCAGTCCACCGGAAAGGTAAAAGTAAACATTTTCTGGGAGTGCTGCCTCGAATGAAACAGTAGACAAAACAATCATAGGGTCTGTCTGAAAAAGAGAAGCAGCCCCCATCTCAACCCCAGCCAACAAACGCACTGACTCAGCAGCCCAGCATGCTTGAAATATATGCAAATCACCAACTGTACATTCAGCACAGAAGACCACTAAGAGTTTGAGCTGAGCTGAGTTCCCTTGTTCATCATTTTAAGTGTGATGTTTTGAGCTTGTACTGTTGGACCACTAATGATCATTTTGAGTAATAGCATTTAAATGCCAATGTCATAATGAAAACACATATTGTATT
Organism: Tenualosa ilisha; assembly: GCA_015244755.2. NCBI lineage: Eukaryota > Metazoa > Chordata > Actinopteri > Clupeiformes > Clupeidae > Tenualosa > Tenualosa ilisha. The sequence continues at coordinate 67,021 of PYXC01002641.1, read as the reverse complement.
TACAGAGCTGGCAATACAAACTACAACTGAAAGCAGTTATCCGATGGGAAGATCTAATTAATTCTTTTGAATTAATATTTTTGAAAACATTTGCATTTTTCAGCTGTTTATTGTGTTTAAGTTTAAAAACAAAAAAGAGGGTTTTAAAATAGCCTAGCACAGTGAGAATCCTCAGTGACCCTGGCCTGAAGCTGACCTGCAGTGGATATGAGGGGACGAGGGAAAGGGTGACTCCAGGCGCCGCTGGTCTTCATATCACTGATGGTGTAATTATTCCCTTCCTGGCAGTCCTCAGCTATATCTGTGTAATTGCGGAGGGCTCTCCCCCTTTGATTAAAGCACGGAAAAGCGCTGGACGATTTCTTGGAATGTCAACATGCCCCCAAAGTTTGGCCAAGACATTCTGCCAGTGCCAGTTCAAGTAAACTGGTTAGGAAGAGATGCATCCCCCCCTTCCAAAAAATAACAAACATGTTGTTATGTTGCTCTTTTTTTTTTAGGACGCTGCAGGGCTGTGGATGTTTTTGTGTCTAAAATATTGCATTTCTGCAGTGAAGTGCAATAGGCCTACCCTGTAGAGAATGCAGTTTGGTGCAACATATTGCATTCACTACAGGAAAACTGTAGGTCTAGTAAAAGTGCAGCCTACTTTGTGGTGTGGTATCTTACCCCAGCTTCATGGAAATCTGCTTTTGTTTTTTAATCAAATATGCTTTTAGACCATGACACTTCCCAAGGGTACAAAAGTAATGCCCTTAGACAGGACCCGTGTTCCACATTAGTTCATCTGTTTTGTCATCACTTGTCAATAAATCTCCCTTCTCTCTGAAGGAATTGAAGTTTCAAGAATTTTTGCACTGTACCTGAACAAAGGTTAAGCACTCCAAAACCACATGATTATTCCCATAGACCCATTTGTTTTTGTACACACAAAAAAATCTGGAAATTGATATAGCCCAACAAAGCTAATCGAGTCTGTGTGTGTTTGTGCTCAGGTAGGAGAATTAATGTGAATTTTGATGGCTGTGTGTCCATGGCCAGAGCGCATCCTGTTGGCGCGAGGGGCACTAAGCACAGGAAGTGCAAACGAGACGCGTGACCGATGAGGCAAGTTCGGGCCAGCGTGCCTCAAGCGCTTCACGACCTCAAGCTGTCTCCTGCAGTGGATCGCCTTCATCAAGTCAATGGAGATTTCCCTCCAAGGCAGCTCGCCACAATCCCATCCTTCAAAATACACCCATAAAAATGTCATCCCCGTAGGAAACCCCTCTTGGTGCATACTGTCTCTCACACGAAGAAAGCTATGTGACTACTTCAGAGCTGCCAAACCCTCTGCCTTAGTTTTCCGATATCCCCAATATCTTTGCCCAGTGAGCTAAATCCGATGTTTGTATTTGCATTCGACCTCAAAAGGCTATGTTAGGTCAAGTGGGACGTTGAAAGGATTATTTATTTTGATTGTTGCTTAACCTCCTGCATCAGTAATTTACTTATCCTCCACGGGGGGTCTCCTCTCTTCTGGCGATTCATCAAATGTCCAGTTTCAGCATTCCAAATAGTATGCTGCCACCTGCACAGTATCTCATGCACATCAATATTCAGAGCCATGGGTGAAAGGAAAAGTTCAGAATGATGCAAATTGGGGTCAGGGTAAGCCACACCGCCTATGTAGAACAACAGAGGGGCTGTAAGATGCACAAACCTGCATGTCACAAAGGGTTGAATCTGCAGGGCCTTTCCTTTCACTGCAAACAAACATGCTGAAATGCTGTTTATACAAACATGCTGAAATACTGTAAATACCCTTAGGATGGCTGCCAGGGAGAAATGCATACACTATGTAGTCTATATCCATATGGATTAATAAAAGAAAACATCCTGTAGAAAACAATAACAAAAAACAACAGCTTCCTATGGAACTGGTTACTCCACTGGCCAAATGCATTACGCTCTAATTGTGTGGTTCCTGTAATGACCACAGATCTTCAGTAATCATTCACCTCACAGCCATTTGTTATTGTTGTTCAATTAAATATGTCCACTAATATGTGAACATTTAAGTGTGTGGGTCTGTCTGCATGCTGCCCATTTTTCACCACGCACATCGTACATGTCAAATTTCACACTTGGAGACGGCTCTGACTGACATGCATATGTTTTCCACCACAGAGCCTCAAAGGAAACATTTAACTGTCTGACTGTTTTCAAGACATTATCAGTTAAGGCTGATATCCTTTTACAGTCAGTGCTCATCCTCCCATGAATTCATGGGCATTCTGTTTTATTTCCTGAACGTATGGCTTGGCATAACTGTATGTATGTGTGTGTGTGTGTTTTTTTCTTCAGGTTTTTCAATGCCTAAACCATATGCCGTACATTTGTCTCAGGTCATTGGTAAGCTTGAGGAAGCTGGATGGCTGCCATCTCCCTGTGCCCTGTTAACAGGCCATGCTCTGATGGCCCCAGGTCTCCTGGCCTCAACGGTCTCCAGCACTAGCATTGCTGAACACTCTGTACTTGGGTGGCCATGGAAACGACAGGAGTTGGACCAGTACCAGAGATCGCACTTTGCAGCGTAATCAGATTTGCCTAATGTTTATCTCCAGTGTAATCGCAATGGGTGGAGGGAGAGAGAGAGAGAGAGAGAAAGAGAGAGCAGGCAAATATGTGCAAAAAAATATGAGTGTGTATGTGCATGTGTGTGTGTGTGTGTGTGTGTATGAGAGAGAGACAGAGAGAGAGAGAGGGAGAACATAAATATTTTCTGCCCTGTAATGAAGCATTTGGCTTGCGAGGAGGTGGAGCTCAGAATAGCCTGACAAAGGTGGATATTTTTGTTACGTGCAGCTACCAAACCTGCCTCAAGGAAGAGTGCCACTTCCTGGCACCTGGCGGCCCAGCGTGCCCATCTGCGGGCGAAGGCACTCGCTCACAGGGCCGACGGGCTTCTCTGGGGAGGGTCAGGCCTCCGATGCCAACACTGAACTAAACAGCACAAGGCCATTTCACACTTAGAAGGCTCTTGGAGAAATTAGCTTTTCATTCCTTATCTTTTACAAGGAAATAGAGGAAAGGGCACAAATCAGTTTCCTGTAATTGTTCCCTTCTAGTTTGATCCTGTTTTTCTGCTAGTGCATACAGAAATGTTTTGATTGTAAACTGACGTTTTTTTTATTTTATTTTATTTTATTAAGGTTTAAAAACAACTATGTTCTGGGAAGAGATCTGGGAGGAGATTACTGTATTGGACCCAGGTTGAGTTTATAGTCGTTGATGAAGTCGGACACTTTCACCACCCCATTCTTCCTGCATGTTAGGAAAGGAAAAACATTATGTATATCTAACTCTAGAAATGTAACCATCTTATAACTACATCAATGGGTGGATAGCCTAAATTTACTAAATAATTTACGTTAAACCCTGAGGCAAATGACTTACGCTTTCTTCCGGAGGGTTGACAGCGTTTCTTCAGCCTGTTTGTGGGTGAAATAGCGGGTCACTTGCACCAGGTACAAGAACAGGCACTTGAACATGTTGAATGGGACACAAGCATCGTTGGGCTGGCACTGAGGATCTGAGTTCAGAATGTAGCAGGCCTGGACCAGTGCCTGCCTAATATTCTGTAAGGAGAATATCAAGTCCAGGATGTTTTCTTCCTTCTGGTCTGAATTCCTTTCAGCAGTTTATATGCTTTTCTAATGTAATTTCCAACATATTATACCACATATTAGTAGTGATGAATGATGCCAACAAACCATGAAACCATGGTCTGTGGAAATGTTTCTTTAATGCAGGGGCTTGCATTTTTCTTGCCAAGATGGCAATGTAATTTTGTTATATCTGTGTATATCTATAATGGCCTAAAGATAAGGGATGTGACTTGATGGACATGACTCAGTTAAACCAAACCTGTTACATGTAATATCTTTCACTTTCACTTACCTACACTTTGAGTCAAAGAAAGCCATTGTCACGATGAATGCCAATGAACACTTGGCCGTACTCACCCCTCCCAGGTAGTTGCAGCAGAGAGTGAAGAACTTCATCCACTCCACCTGCTCCCCAAAGCGACCCAGAGTGAAGGCCTCACTGAGGCAGTTCTCAGCGAGGTTCAATGACCTCCACGCCAGCATGATGTCCTTCTGGTTCACAATTCTTTGCTTGGAAAACTGAAAATTTCAGCGAACACATCGCAATGAAAATATTTAAACAGTCAAACAGGGTTATGCTGATCTTCCACACAAAACACAATCAGAAGCAGGGACACCACTAGAAATTTTGGGGCCTATGACAGAAAGTAATTTTGGGCCCCCCAAACATTGATTATAATATTGAAATTGTTCTCTGGGGCCCTCTGTCAATGCCAGGCCCTTAGAATCATCCTAACCCCCCTCGCCCCACCATGGTTGTTCACAATAGCTAGCCACTCACCTGGCTATGTAATCCTCTCAAAATGTCTGGAGTGAGATTCTTTACAGCTTGTAACAAATGGCGATCGGATGGCTGGCACACTGGCAGTGGCTGCCCCTTTACCAGAGCAGTGAAGTACCTGAAAGGACAATTTGCACAATTTGAACTCCCTGGACCTGATGCACGAGGCCTTTCCCAAACAAATACATCATATTGACTTCAGTATTAAAAAGAACAGTTTGACAATGCAGGTTAGAGATCAATGTCTGCAGGTAACTGCTATTGTTTCACCAGACTCACCAAAATGCAGCTCACAGCTACTTACTTATGGGACCAGTTAAGCAGATCTTCAGGCTGAGTTCGGATCACATCTTTTGTGTACTGCTTCAGAAATTCTGGCAGTGTATCTGGGATGAATACCTCCTCTTTTGACAGAGACATTTCTGTTTAGACTAGAGATTTATCAATTCCACAAACTCAGACAAGAATTTGACATCAATCAATTGTTCGCAAACTTTGTTGTATTAACACGTCCGGCTTCATGCACAACGCCAAAAGAGTAAGTTTATGGAATGTTGTTGTATGAGATTGTCAAAACAGAATTTAGAACTCCATGGACTAATTAGCCTACATGACGTAGACATTGGCTGGGCTTGGCCGTTCACCACGAGAGGGCACTGTTTGACTTCCTTAAACTCCCACAGTCTAGCTCTGTCAGTACACGATATACGGCAGACTATAAACTAAACTGTACATCTTTCAGAAAAGCATACCAGTCACGTAATCATTTTCTTTAGCATTAAACGTATAGGCTACTACCTTCTACATGTGTAAGCATGTTTTATGCACTTACCAGAACAATACAAGGGCGAGGGATGTCAACTGAATTGGTTGCGAATTGTATTTCTACCATATAAATGTTAGATAAAATTTTATGCACATCATCAGTAGGCTTCAAACACCGCTCATAATTTGGTCAAATTAAACAAAAATATGAAGGACCAAATAGAAAAAGAACGACTTTGGCTGCCTCGAATTCTACAATATTTTGGCATTTTTATTAAGAAACTGTATTTGTGAGATAACACTTCAGTAACTGTGTAGACAGCAGCGCCTTCAACTTCTGTGTAGTGACCGAGGGGGGCGTGGGTTCAGTAGGGAAGGAGGGCGCGGAGAATCTCTGCTATTGTTAAGAAAATACGCCTTGCAAACGTAGCCTGTTTCCACAACTTTGCAGTATTTTGGAACAGTGGATACTACACATATTTTGTATACCAGACATCTTTCAAAACGATGATTCCGTGAAGAAAAACGCACTCAAAACTGTCAGTTTGGCCAAGAAAAGCCACTTAACCTTACATTATGCAGATTTCGTGACATCACTCTGTTAAAGATATCGCTCGAATGCAACCAAGAGAGCGCTCAGCTCGGCTTGGCTAATTATTCAAAATGCCGGTGGTTTGTTTCATTCAATATACATATTATTCTCGGGTGCTTCAACTTACAATTTAGCCTAGGTGAAATACCCTACCATCTTAATTCAGAGACTGAAAACGGCATCTTCTGTGTCACATGCGCTGAGGGTCCTATTGTGGCGCCGGAGCTGCTGAGGGAGGCTGGATTCGAAACAATAGACCGAAACACGGCGCTGTTCATTGTCGGGGCAGCAAAAGACGTAGAGCCAAGACTGGAGAACAGAACGGCCACGACCAAGAACTCAAGAACATGGAGATGCTCGTGCACTGATCTTATTTTTCAGCTTCAACACAATTCACTGGATATATTTCTTTTTACTGATTAGTTCTGTGAACCTCAAGAAGGAAAGATGAATTCCGCAGAAGCTGCCGAGGAGGGACCGAATGACTCCGATACGGACGCATTCTTCAAAACAGGTAGGATTGTAAAATAGACATTTTTTCTTTAGATATTTATAAGCGGATTTGGATATGCTCGACGTATCATAGTAGAGCGCTGAGGTTTTGTCACTACAGTGGGTAAACTGAGAGGGACCAGGGAGCTCAAAGAGAGTGTTTGCTGTGCGCGCAAACACAGAGCTCATCTCCTAAAGTAAACGGACCGATAGACTATAGACTAAAACATATAGTCATTTTGATTTGGACATTGGAAAGCACATCTTCATGTTTTATCCATCTCCAAACGCAGCTCAAGTTGTTTGAAATAAGGTCAGTTAGTGCACTAACCAGATCTGTCCGACCCCTCTCATCCTTGTGAGAGGTAGCACGTCGCTTTGTTTGACAGTTGTCCCTGCTGTGTCACTCTTATTTCTACTCAAAAAGCTTATGCCTCAACTCTCTCATCTCAGCAAAATAAACAAGAAGTTGAAGATTAGTGTACAGTTGTTCTACGTCGATACATCTCAGCCATTTGCAACTTTGGTAATTAAAATCAAACCATGAGTTCCAGAAAGCAATGATGCAGTCTGACCCATGAGTGAAAATACAAAGCCTCTACGTTGGAGACCACATAGCCTACATTTGGTACGTCTCATTCCCCTATCTCAACCATATAACTTCGGAGAAAGACTATAATTGCCCTGAGGTTATGGCTACCATGGGTCTCACAAAGCAAAGCCAAATTAGAAATGTGTGAGAACAATCAACTCAGACTATGGACTTTCCCCTCCTACACGACCTCAGAATCTATGGGTGCTGTCATGCATATCTCTTCATTGTATGCTTCATAGGAACCCTCATTATGACCAAACTACTTTTGCAGTAGTTCACTGGTGTACCTGGACTTGACAGGTTAGGGGTATCAAATACTCTTTATGATGTGGAATGGCTGGCGTGTTGAGTCAATGTTGTATTGTTTTGAAATCTGAATGAGTATGAGTCTGGATCTATCATCAGCCTCTGTTGTAGGGGATAACCAGCACAGTGACTTTATTTCAGTGTCCTCAAGAGTAAAATGCCTATTCACCTGTTATGTGAAGAACTGACCTGATGGGTCTTCTGTGAAGTGAACACTATGTAGCCGGATCAGATTTAGACCCCATATGTGATGGTAATGCTCTTGGCAGGTTTCTTTAGGTTAGGATGCTAGCAGACTCGTGCTACTCGGCCTCTCTGTGTCCCACACACTCTTGAGTGTGCGGCTTGAGGACACACCCTGGCGCTCACGCACAAACACACACACACACACACACGCGCCCGCCTGCCTCACTGCACTCTAATCTCCTGCTCCACAGGCCCCACTCCTCAGCAGTTTACGCCACCAGTCAAAATATCACTTTTACAACTTGATCATGGAGGAAGTGCTGATAAAGGAAGTCATGGCTCTCTCCTCTTCCACCTCCTCCTCCTCCTCCCTTCATCCTCTCTCTCTGTCTCTCTTTGGCTGTCTGTTGCTGTTTACGACTCCTCCATTACATTTTAGGGTCATGCTAAAATGACAGTGTCAGGAAATGTCTGTGTGGTGGGTGGTGGGTGCAGAGGGCTTATACACTATAGAGAGTGCTGTCTTTGCACAAATGAGTCTCTGGCTGGAGATGAGGTATCTTTTCTATGGTCGTTTGGCACAGACTGCAGCAGTGAACATAGGATGGCTGCATCTGTGGGTTTTGAGCCATATGCGTAGCAGCAAAGTGGGACACAAGCTTGGAGAGGAGCCGTGAGAGAGGGAGAGAGAGACACAGTCGGTCTTTTGTGTGTGTCGGGGTCTGTCCTCTGAACCACAGGACTGCTGCCGCCTTCTCCTCTCTTCTGCTTTTGGTACTTTGACGAAAGTGAAATGACTCACAGATGGCAGGGGCCCGGGCCGAGGAGCATGACTTTGCCGCGACGGTGGCAATGCCGACGAGTGGAGTCGGGGACATCTGCTCGCATCTGGACTCAGTCATTGATGGCTGGGCCTGATTTGCCATGACAGACCTTGCCCCCTGGGTGAAAATGGGAGAGACTTAGAGAGAGGGACAGAAAGAGAGAGAGAGAGAAATGTGTCTCCTCTACATCAGCCCCCATCTCCACCTCTGGCCTCGACTTCTCCCACTCCACCAGGTTCCCCCTGATCCTGATACCCAAACCAAAAGGCCGTGGGTGTTTTGCCTGGGTGAAGAAAGACATTATGTGGCTGAGCGAGCACCAATCCATTCACAAGAGCCAGTCTGAAAGGGCTCTAAAGTGGGCTTTATGTCCTGAGCCATCGCTGGATACATCCCGGCCTGCTTATTCACAGCTCCGAGGTAGATTAACCTTGAATGCAAACTTTAATTCACTCCTGCTTTGTGGAGCGCACTGCGACCTTGTGGTGGTGGGTTAGCTTTTCTGCATGTGGACACAGGTCTGAATCCTGCCCTACGGCACAGCCTTGGATGTGGACTAAGTAATCAGAGAGAGCGAGATAAAAAAAAAAACCCTTCCATTTTGTCTGTCTCTGCCTTGTTCGTAAGGACTGTAAGTTAAATATGAGCCAAAGCAATTACAGGAGGAAGCAATTTGGCCTGGTGTTCTCTTGTGTTTTTTAACTAGCTGTATTTTAGTGGAGCCTGGCCCATCATCGCCTCAGGTAATAAGGCTGGGAGATTGGCTGAAGCCCACCCGACCAGATCAATATCCACATCTCCAGCCTTTCACCCAGCAAGACTGAGCTCTCTCTCACTGAGTGCTATGCAACATACACCGTCCGGATCTCTGTCGGCTATTTGTAACTCATCCTGCCCGGACCAGCCCCATCCATCTCCCCTGTATTTCTGATGCAGGCCTTCCCTTTATCAAACTGATTCACATACTGCATACTAGTGGAGCCTGATAAAGTTATCGCAAGCTTGTTTGGCCTGTTTTTGTCTTTGCTGGTGGTGGAACACATCCAGCATTGTGTGTGTGTCTGAGCTGTGGGTATTCTCTGATGATGGGACTCATCTATAATTAAAGTGCACACAGAGTGTGTTGGTGCCACAGACTCAGAGTGCTTTTTAGAGTGTGGTGACAGAGCTGTCTGAAATCTGTGAGGGACAGCTGGTTGACCCCCATGCCCCCAGGACCTTCATTTTCCACTTCAGTGTGTGATAGGACAGATCCTTTTATTCTCTCTCTCTCTCTCTCTCTCTCTCTCTCTCTCTCTCCCCCGCTCTCTATCCCTCTCTCTGAGTGCATGGTAGGAAGGCCTGTGGGTTAGACATACGACAGGCTTTGTGATTTGTCTAACCACTTTTAAAAGACAGAGTGAAAAAAAATGAAAAGATGAGAAAGATGGAGAGAAGCACAGAGGGGAATGGAGTAATAGAAAAAGCAGCACAAACAAAACAGACACCAAACCAGATGCTGTTTTTTTTTTAAATTTACACTTCTTTTGTAAAAAAAATACTAAAAAAAAACAGAAGAAAGCTCAGCTGTGGGTTTTGACTCAGCAGATGACACCGTGACCCCGAGCCCGCTACATATTTGGTCACATGACTTCCTTCAGTAATGAAGGCCTCCATAAAAACACCCTGAGGTAATTAGGTCCCTGGTGTCAAGTGGAGTATTTAAGCAGATGCATGGATTCTTGCCAGCCATTTCCCCCCAGAGATTTCCTTTCCTTGCACATTTAACAATCACATCAAACAAACTGGTCCACACAGATTCTACATGCAGTCGCTTCGGAATCTGCACTGCCAAACCAGGCCATGGCGTTTCTCTGATAGGGCTGTTGGGCTGATGGGCTGGGCTGTCTGAGAGAGAGCCTTAAGCACCAAGAGCTGAATTCATTCATGCCTTTTTTAGGCGCCTGTTCAGCTCAGCGCCAGTCTGAGACAGGCCTTGGCTCTCTTCCAGCCTTAGAGTGGGGGTCTCCTCCTCCTCCTCATGGTCCTCCCCCCTGGATGCTCATAAATGGCTGCTCCACTCCTCACTTGATCGGAAGCGTGGGGTTGGGTGGTGTGGGGTGTGGTGGGGTGGGGTGGGGTGGGGGGTACATTGTGGTCTGATGGCCTCACTGTCAGCCGTAACAATGAGCTTGGTGCCGGGCCCTCCCTCTGCTTCTCAGCCTCTTTTTCTCTCTCTCTTGCTCTCTCTCTCTCTGTCTGTCTGTCTAACTCCCTCTCCCTCTCTCTCTCTATCTCACTTGCTCACTCTCTCATTCTGCGTACCCCTCCCTCTCTCCTTAGCAGGCCAAACAGTAGTCTGCTCGCTGTGCGTCTGCGCGGTGCAGCGTGGCGCTACAATGTGGAGAGAGGCCTGGCAGATGGCTAATTGGCCCGACGTAAACCACCAGGGTAATAGGGAGAGTGAGAGAAGATTTGTGGGGATTATTGAGTCATGATCTGACGTGGACGTGGACGGAGAGTGGGAGAGAAGGAGTAGTGGGAGCACGGAGGAGGAAAAAGGGGATGCCCCCCCCAAACACACACACGCACACACACACACACACACACACACACACACATCCCTTGCTTGGATGGTTGAGTGTGTAACCATATGCTGTAGGGGGCTGAGTGAAAGGAGAGGCTGGCCCAGGAGGCTAATGGAGTCAGATCTTATTAACTGATCCATTGCTTAAAAAAATACAAGGCTTTTAGAGAAATTGAGGGGACACGTTCCCCTGAGGCAATGCATCTGTGTTTAGTCTGATAGAGGTGTGATAGACAGAGATTCTCATTTTACACTTTACCATGTTTATTTGTCATAGGCATGGAATTTTCTAGAATGCTTTGAAGGATGTTTTTTTTTCTGCACACACAATAAATATTTTCTCATTTTCAGGAGATGAAATATCCTCTCACACTCCCGTCTCTTTCACTAGGGAAATGTTTGGCATAATACGTGGTGAAAAATATCATGCTAATACTGTACCTTGCAAGTGACCTTTTTATAATAAATGATGAGAACTTTACTTGTAGACAGGCTACTGAATGTGAGGGACCATAAAAATATGTGAGTCCAACCAAAACACCTGCTTTGTCTCTCCACTCGTGTTTCAAGTGTTCATCTTGAATGGATAGACCCCATTACATTTCTCCATAAAAACCCTGTGGGTTTTTTCTCCTCTTTTTTGCACCAGAGTTAATGTAGCGAATCCTCTCAGTGATTGCTGATGGAAAGAATCCTCTTCTGTTGCCTGGGAAGAGGAGTATGGTAATAACTGTACTGTATTCTCTTTGAATAGAATGTCTTAGAAATCATCAAGACCGTGTGTGTCTGATTAGATTTAAAGTGATTTGAGGTTCCAAGAAATCTGACATTTCATTCTTATTCTTTGTGCAGCCATGTGTATTTCGTATTTTATGCAGTGGTGTTTGTTGGGAAGCCAGTTTGACCATAGTCTTTGCATCTTTTTGTTCTCGCTCTCTAGGCCCTTTGTGTAGTAACAGCAGTCATTGATTACCCACCACAAGAAATCCTTTATGGGACATATTGGTTGTCAATGGAGGACAAATGTAATGTAGCAGCCGTGGCTGTTTTGGCTGGCTTGCTCAGGGAGTCAGTGGTAAACTAATTATGGAGGGGTCAAGCACAGCAGTGGCCCTCTGTGAAAGTCCAATTAGCCACTCGCAGCATTAATGTGTGGATGATGGGAAGCGGAGGGCTCCCATGTGACGGCCCGATAAAGACCCCCCACCCACCACCAAACCCCCCTCCGTCACTCACCTCCACCCACCCACACACACGCCCCCACACATACAAACAGGGCTGCATTGTCATCCACGTATCAGCCCACGGATTACACTACCTTCCAATCGACAGTGACTTCTTCAGTGGAGTCCTCTGGGGAGGTGGCTGGCTACTGGAAGGCAGAGCTGGAGCTCACTTTCACTGGTGTTTTCCAGACTTGATTGCTTTGTTGTGAATTTGTCACAGGCTCCCCAGGGAAGAAGGGATGAGAGGTCTGTGGTGATCACTCACCTAGTCTATCCCTGTGAGTAACATAGGCTTGCTTTGCCATGGGGACTCTCAGAAGTCCGGGACAAAGATGATGTCAGAGCAAGCTCAGGCTCCAGATGAAAGGAGAGGAGAGAAAGGGAGAAGAGAGGAGAGAAGAGGAGAGGAGCGTAGAGGAGAGGAGAAAAGGGAGGAGAGGTGAGGAGAGGAGAGGAGAGGCAGCTCAGGTTTCAGAAGAGAAGTGTCTCATTCAGCTTCGTCTGTTCCTGGCAGGAGGCAGAGGAGGCATAATAGCCATGATATGGGAATGGAGGAAATGAAAATGGATGTTGAAATAGTTTCAGTGGAAGCTTACGAGTCTCCACTTTTATTATTTTCTATCAGCAGCAGGGGAGAGAGAGAGAGAAAGAGAGAGAGAGAGGGGTGAAGAAAAAGGGAATGTCTTAAAGAGAGAGAATGACAAAGAGAGAGAGAAAGGGAGAGAGAGAGAGGTGAAGAAAAAGGGAATGTCTTAAAGAGAGAGAATGACAGAAAGAGAGAGAGAGAGAACGAGAGAGAGAGTGAAGTATCATGGGTCCTTTCTCTGGGCGACCCATCGAGTGCCCTCCACTGTGCCAACAGCTCTCAGCAGGGCAGCGGCAGTGGTAGCGGGAATGAGTCAGAGGCTGGCACAAGGTCACATGAGACACACCAGGAGAGTATGCTCATGAATACTTAATCTGACGCTCCGCTCTGCTCTGCTCCTCTCTGCGGCCTGTCAACTGGATCCCTGGATTCCTCCCCGCTGTCTGACGGAGAGACAGCCGACTGCAGCAGACTGGAGTCAGTCTGGCCAGAGCGGTTCACAGGCCGTCAGGGAAATGGAGAGCCTGACTCTTTTGTTCTCTCTGAGTGTCTCAAGCTCACTCATACATGTCCAGCTGTTTGCAGTTGCAAGGCATGCCATCAATCACTATTGTTTACTTCAGATGCATCCAGTGTCTTTGTCAAAATCCATTTTTTTTTGTTGGGTTATTTATGTTTTGATGTTAAATATTTATGTTTATATTTTTCTCTTTGAGGTTTCCACTGTGGATTTTTATGTGCAAGCGTAAAATCTCATGCCTCCCGTTGCTCTGTTCTGTCCAGAAAAATGTCATGACGCAGACAGCCCGTGTGACGCCGCGTGGATATAACAACACGAGGGGGGCAACTTTTCACCCAGATTGCTGGGGCGAAATCCTACGACTGTAAAAATAAACAAGCGAGACACGATACCCCGGACTGCATTCGCAAATGGCCAGTTAGAAAGCACGGCACGGCAGGGCCGGAGAGAAATAGTGCTGTGTTCAGCACACTGCCCACAAGATTGGTCTGGTGTCAACGTGCCCAGAAAAAGCACGGCCTAAGCCAAATGAGGGGAAGAGGCCGACACTGTCGAGAGAAGGAAAGCTGCTTGTCTAATGCTTTCTGAGCACGATATTTCACAGAGTCTGAGGCAGGTGAGCATGAGGAGAGGAGGGCGAAATCGACCGTGGAAAGTACAACAGCGCGAAGAAAGTGTCAGCGCTCAGTTGGTTCATTTTCCTCTGTGCTGTTCCTCTATGTTGAGTCAATGGAAACTTCTCTATATAAGGATTTGTGTGATGTACTGCATGACTTAACATGTTTTTGCATGACATGGGTGCCACTCTTACGTCAATGTACATTTAAAACCTATGGATTACTGTGTCTTTTCCCAGACAAATAATGAGGATCATTTCAGTTGTGGAAAAACAGAAAATGACACATTCATCGCCCCCTAGTTTAGGCACTGAAATTCCCTTTATGTGATTGCTTATGTGATTGCTTTTTTTCTCCTTCCCTCTGCCGGCAGCGCTATGACGTTTCTGAGATTTATGACCACCTCTCTCTCTCCCTTTCTCTCTCTCTCCCACCCCACCTCCCTGTACAGCAAACATGTTTGGCGTTAGTGCAACTTTTCCAGCTTAGCGTCAGGCTGCGGGCTACAGTAGGCTCACTCGCTGTGCAGGAGGGCCTGACCGTTCCACCGACCCGGGCCCTGCGTTTCTTGGCCTGGCCGGAGCCCGGCTGATGACTCCTGGAGGGGCCTGCTGTCTAAAGCATGATTACGATGAAAGCCCAGCTGACTGCAGCCATTATTAATGGAGACGGCGTCTCCGCGCTGACCCTGGCTGTTTGTGTTTTAATGTAAAATAACCCTGGCATTGTGTGTGTATGTGTGTGTGTGTGTGTGTGTGTGCATATAAGGAAAGGGAGGGAACGCAAATGCAGATCCCAGCACTAGTCACCATTGAAAAGGGGAGGGTGCTGAAAAGCCAACATGGAAGGAGAAAAGGGTAGGGGTGGGGGTGGGGTGGTTGAGCTCATTGATATGCGAGTTTCTCAGCAGGGTCTGTGTTGTGTTTTATTAACATGCACCGAGGACAGAATTCTCCTGGCGCCGCTCTCAACACTACACTGCATGTATAAACAGCCCGTCTATGAGCGCAGGACCAGGGAAACGCCAGCAAAACTTCAGCGTGTCTGGTGTAGATTTAGACTTTGTTTGCTGTTGTTGCCGGCCCAGGGCCGAATCTCCCACAGCATTACATTTCGAGCGGCTTATTTTCGGGGGGCCGCACGGATGTTTTCGCAGTGAGCGCACACTCAAGGCACTCGTCCGAAAAGAGTGTCTCTTACAGCAAGTTCGAAAAAGGTTTATCCAGTTCTGTTGACAACAAAGGTCATTGGCTCAGTTCGACAGGAATGACGCAGCTAAATGGGTCCCTTGAATGAGACGTTCAGGTGCTGTTAGCAGGTTAACTTATGAGTGCTGCATGCTCCGAATTACATGTCTCCCTTGCAGGGCACTATAAAACACTGGGATGTGTTTGAGGTGGGCTTTAATAATATCGCTGGGTGTATGTCTGGAGGGTAGAGTTACACACACTCAGGGATTACAGAAGGACCCCCACAAGCCCACACTGCCAAGTTCAGCACACTGGAGCTATAATACCAATATATTAGAGATTACTAGGAACATCTGGAAAAGCCATCCAGTCTGGGAGAGAGACCTGCTCATCGAAGCCACAAGAAAAAGACTTGTGGGGGCTTTGCCCGGCAAAGGAAAACAAGCCTTTGCAGACAATGGGCCTGATGGCGGCTCTTTTGCCAGTAATGGCTGGCCGAGAGGAAGACAGCAACTTAACCGAGTTTAGATGGATGTGCTGTAGGTCTTAGCAGAGACTCGTTCCAGCACTCAGACCCCCTCTTTCTCCCTGTCCAATTCTCTCTCTCTCTCTCTCTCTCTCTTCTCTCTCTCTCTCTCTTATGTTCCTTTCTCTGTCCCACTCGCTCTCTCTTTGCTTTGGGCCCACTCGGTCTTCGGAGCAAGCTTTGGGGCCGAGGGTCGTGCGAATCAGATGTGCGTATAGCGTGTCATCCGGCAACATGTGAAGTTGTTTTTTTGAAAGACAGCAAGAGCGCGGCTGATTGCTGTGTTTAATGCCATGGCGAGAGCGGCGTAATGGTCGAGTTCTCCCGGCGTATAACACAGCTGCCGGGCTAATGAACGCACTGGGAGAGTTGGCACCAGAGCACCGCAGCTGCACTGCCAGTATAAACTAACCGTGCGATTAAAAAAAAAAAAAAAAAAAAAACACGAGAAGAAGAGGAGGAGGAAGGAAAAAACGTTCTCAATAAAGTGAGAGGAAGGCTGAGCCAAAGTCCTCCAAGGCTGATCAGCACAGAGTTAAAAGGATCAAAGAGTTTCCTGACGCAGTTTTCAGCATGGTCTCAAGACTTGGATTCAGACTCTGGGTGAATTACAAGCGGGCTGGAAATGTGTGTTGTTTGTAATTTTTTACTAAGAATGCCCAAAAACATTTAGGATACAACTGGCCCATAATGATCATATCGTAAAAGTATTAAGCCAAAAAAACATCCAAGCAGGCATTACCTAGCATTAATATTCTTTGAATATTATGTGTAAAGGATTGTAGGTGTTGCCATAAACTTGTCAGCTTTCAGCCACCTGACTTCAGTCACAGCAGCAGAGAAAGTGTGTCTGCAAGTGTTTACACATTGGTGGGATTGCAGTTTGTGTTGGATCCACAATCAAACAGCATGGCGTTTTTGCATGGCAGTGCATAGATTTTATGCTGAACTGTACCTGAAGTGATGTGTTTACAACAATGATCCAAACACTCACATACATTTGCAACTGTACTTACACTACGATGTGTGTTAGTAACTGTGCACAGCCTACATGCATGCAACAGAGTAGGCCTCAGGCCTGATATAGGCTAGTGGTTGTAAACACCATAGAGCCTTACAGAACTGATTTCATACTTTCTCTGTGGCAAGAAAGTGCACACATAGCACACCGTAAAGCATGAAAATCTCCTTCTTCCAGAATGTGGTGAATGTGGTATATTTTACTGCCTTTGGTCTCCAACACCAAGGAATCTCTGATACCCCAGAGAGCAGTGAAATATGGCACTCACATAGCCAGCGAGGTGTAGGACGGCGCGTTTTTTCCATACCATTGAGTTTATTTCCACCGTGTGCAAGGAGGGGGGAGAAGTCAACGGTCAAGAGCCGTTATTCTCAACTATGTGCGTTTTAGTGCATCATAACGGTGGAGGTTTTCTCAGACTCCTGCTGACTTGGGCACAGAGAGAGAGAGAGAGAGAGAAATAGAGAGAAACTTGCTTCTGTGAGGAGTCTTGTGGGTGTCGCATACAGCGGTTTAGGCGGCTGTGCCGGGCTGGCATGTTTGCCCTGGATGCTTGGAAAGTGCCGCTGCACCGCGGATGTTGAAAAACCTCTCTCTCTCTCTCTGTCTGTCTTTCTCTTTCCCCTTCATCATACTTTCTCATAGAGACAGTAAAGAAAGCAATCCCATTTACTTTACCACAAACTGAGCTCTGCCAGCCGTTCAGCTCAGATGAACCCATAGTGTCTGTGTCATCTGGCAGCGACTCACAGGAAGCCGCGCATTGTCTTGACAAAGCGGCCGGTCAATTGAAATTTTCCTCCTCAACCCCCTCACCCCACCACCTCACTCCACCCTATCTTTAATTGGGAAGGAAATAACGGATTTCATAATTTCATTTCGCCAATGGCTTTTACAGTGGTCTTTGAATATGAATGAAAAGCCTCTTTTGAGATGCCGCATAGATTTTTTTTCCAAGCGTGTGTGTGCAAAAACAGATGTCACTCGCAATTAAAGCTCATTTTCTCATATGCTTGCTCGCCAATGCCGTCATTACTGCACCGTCATTGTGGATGTGGGGGCAAGAGCACGCAAGGAAAAACGCTCTACAGTATAGAGGGGCCTCGATTGACTAAACAGATCCTTGCAAGTGGTGTCTCTGAAACTTTTATTAATAGAACAAAGAGGAAAAGTTTACTAATGGCCTTTAAGCTTTGAGAAGGCAGGCAGTCTCATTAGCCTACTCTTTGTAGCACATGCAGCGCTGCAGTACTTCGCTGCACACACAGTTTGAGATTTTGTGCGGAGGGTATTTATGCGCTGTAGGGAACGTTCTCATAACGTTATGGCTCTATTGGAGTTGGCTCATTAGTCCCTGTGATACCAACATTACATTGTGATACTAACATTACATTCATCAGTATGTTTTTGTCAGAGGTGGATTAATCATCCACTCTAATTGATGTGCCACTCCTTGCTTATTGTGATGCTACTGTGAGATCAGATTTACCTGAAGTGTTTCTGAGATATCTGCAGTCATTAACAAAAGTGCTTATACTGTTCATTCACCACTGGGCATTGGGGGGTACTGTAGTTTGAAGTTGTAATGATCTGTTGAACATTACTTGTGCTCAGGGAAATGTAGTGTGTTGGTTTAGGTTTTAAACCTGTAGTTTGCATACCTGCCCAGAAGGAAGGGAACATCCCCAACTGAAAACATTTCCAGCTGTATTAAACAAATATCATTCAATTCTTCAAAGCATTCAATTCCTGCACTTTTTCTTTTGCTTAAGCCTAAAACCAGTGAGTTGAGCATATTAATCAAATGCCATTTAATACCGGCTAATGCTTGGGATTAGTTGGGCGCATTTAGGGACTTCCTGCTGACAACACAACAGAGCCTCCCTGCGTGCAGGAAGTGACTGTGCGTTCCTCACACCTGCGGTGATCAGGTAGGATTGAGTTAAACACCCCCAGGAGCCCTGAGCAGTGTTACCACCATGGATTTAGACAGGGCCTCTTAAACAGCCATGGCGTAACTCCCTGAAGTAAGTCATCTTAACTGCCTTTGTTTGGATGCAGCCATAAAGCACAATTACAACTTGAGGATGTATGTGAAGAGGGGGATGCAAAACCCTTCATTTGCAATGAATTTACAGAATATGATTTTGATCAATTTTATTATCAGTCCAACTCCAATTGGATTGTTTTGACTTGATTTGTGTTTACTTGGTGACAACATTCAAATTGCAGTTGTATAGAGATTACTTGGAAAAGATTATAAAGTTGATTATAAAGTCTGAAATTGGACTTAGAGAGTTTTGTATCTTAACTCTTCATGTTGTCCTTGTCACATCCCGATACAACACAGGACACAGCTGACTGTTTGCACTGGATTTTGTTTCTGGGGTTATTGTTTCTGACATGAGCTGTAATTTTACTGTTTTATTTAAGAAGCCGCACATGTAGTATGAGCCCTGTAGGCATTTGCGTGGGTCAGGGGGTTTTGACCAAGACTCTTGGACCCAGGTCGAGGTCTATTAGTTCAGTTCACTTAATGAGTTTTCCTTGAGGGATGTGAGTTCTGATGGCGTAACCAGCATTGCTGCTGGAGAGAGAGTGGGTCTGTTTTCTGCCGCCTCGAGCGAACCAAAGCATTACCATCAACAGCAGATGCATTGTGTCTATTTTTAGAAGGCTGGCTAGGAAGCCTCCTCCGACTCCTTGGGTTTTCTGTCTGCACAGGCTGCACAGGGGCTGGCTCCTGGTATGGGGGCTCATTTCCAGGGCTGATCCTCTGCTCTCCTCTCCTCTCCTCTCCTCCACCGCAGATATGTGGTGCACGTTGAGGAGCGAATGTGATTTTCCAGCATTTCCGTGGTATTTTTAGCCTTCTGTGTGAGCACACACACACACACACACACACACACACACACACACACACTCATACACACACAAAACTGTGCCCTGGCCCTACAATGACAGACGGTGCATGGCTTTTTTTTCACCTGCTGAATGTGCTTCTTGTTTTGTATCAGCGGCTCACAGCAATGAGTTGCCTGGGCTGAATGGGCAAGAGGGGTGAAGATTTGGGTCCTGTCCAAAAACAGGAGAGAGTGTTTGTGTGTGTGTGTGTGTTTGTGTGTGTGTGTCTGTGTGTGTGTGGGGGCGGCTTGCTCTCTTAGATGGATTTACAAGACAGAGCAGAAGAGATCTGTCCCACAGCTTGTTCCATGCCATTGCTATTCACCTCACGCCATACTGTCGCTTTCTCCCCCAGATCAATCTCCACTTTGCTTAATGCCCGTGTAAGCCAAGGGAACAGACGGCATCAGAATGGCCTGGCGCTGCTTGCCTCTCCTCGTCACCAAAAACAGTCTTTTAGCTCTCTCCTCTCCGCTCCCTTTGTGCCTCAGGGTCCTGCCCAGCTGGGCAGTGCTGAGTCAGGCTGCAGAGGGCCAGCCTGGAGTGACATCATCCGGCTACGCGGGCTATCAGCTCTGGCCCAGGCCAGACGCTAGGAACTGGGTGGGTGGGTGGATGAGTGGATGGGGGTGAGGAGGAGACTGGGGCTTAGGGTTAATGGAATTAGTTCCCTCTGCTAGTGGAACAGTCAGAGAGAGAGAGAGGGGATACATATGGATGGTCTACAACACACTACTACATGCACACACACACACACGCACACACACACACACACTAAATAGGTGGAAGTGGACAATCCTTTGGGGAATGTTGAAAGCAAATGGGTGAATGCAGTTTGAGTTTTTTTTTTTAATGGATGCATGGGAATATCAAAGAACGTGTGTGAGTGAGTGGTTAAGCCACAGAAACACTATTACTGTGAGTGTGCTGTTCCTTCCCAAGTGTTTGTTTGTTGGCTGAGAATGTAGAGAAGACTTCTTTTCCTTGCAGTTTTGCGTAATATCTTTATGTATTTCCTGTGTTGGTTCACTGCGCTTGAGTGTGTGTTGTCATTAAGTTGTTTACTTTGGGTGCTGGCCGTTGAGGTGTGTCCTTAGTAAACAGCTCCCCTATTTGATTTATTAACTGCAGTTGTGTTCCATGTTTTAACTAACTGTAGGGAAAAAGGAACATTGTTACGGCAGATGGAAACAATGGATGAAGTTTCTCACTCTAAGTCAATTTCCCAAAAATGTACGCTATGTGAACTCAGAGGGAATGATCCCAAAAATAGCCGGTTAGTTACAACCCTGAGCAGAAATGAGCTTAATCACCATGCCTCGCACACTTGCCTGGACTGTCCTTACTCCAACAGTTTTTGTTGAAACGAGATTGCATTACTCAGTGCGTAATTTAAAGACAACCCGACATATTTTTTTTGTTAACACTGTTTGGGATACTGAGTGTTCAAATGACAGGTTGTGGATAAAAAAAGAGAACCAGAATAGGTTGGGTGGGAATAATTGTGGAAGAAGAACTGCTGCTTTATCTTTGTAAACTGAAGTAAAAAATTCTCAACAATTGACCGAAAAATAGAAAAAGAAAAAGTACTGAAGTGAGAAAGGCTGGAGTTGCCTGGTAACAAGAGTTGAAGGAGATGACATACCAGGGTCCTTTGTGTGACTTACGAGCGCTGGCCTGGCCTCAATCGTTTGTGTGCGCATTTATGGAAATCCTAGGGACTGCAGATGTCATCTATTTTATCAGAATGGTTTAGATGATGAAGTTAGCCACTAGGAGATTTTTTTCCCAGCATGCTCCAGGCAACTATTGCAGCCAGATGTCTCACTGCAGTGACCCCTGGATGCCACAGGGAGTTGGGTGGGGAGGTTGAGAGAGGGGTGGGGGGTCTGGGGGTGGGGGTGAGGGGGTGGAAGGAAAATTGCTGGAAAGATGATGTGAAATAGTAGCAAGCTGGCCTCCCAAATGGGTTGCTGATGAAATGATGGAATTTTCATTGAGCCCCAGTGAGACGGGCTGAGTATAGGGCCTCAGGCCACCTCAGGCGCTGGCCTCCGACTCCCAGCGATGTCCCGTTGAATCCCATTAGTTTGCTTTGATTCCTGGGATTCCTCGCAAAGGGCAGCCTCGGTCAACCAGAGGCTCTAATATTTCACGCTAGGTATCAGACTAATAGATCATAGCCACAGAAACTAGAAGCAACAGCAGTGGTCGTGACACAGAGCAGGGAGAGGTGGTCAGTCATTGGTTACTTAGTGCTGTTTAAAGGTGCGACAGCCATCCCTCATCAACCCTCCATCCACCACCCCCACCCACCAATCCTCCACCCTATTTCTCCTGCTGTGCTAGAGTTATAGGAGATGGAGGTGTTGAAGGGGATGTGGTGTGTGGTGTGTGTGTGTGTGTGTGTGTGTGTTGGTGGAGTATGTATTTGCTTTGCAGCCCTACAGCGTTCCTCTGATGTCTGCTCTCAGCGTCGTCTCTAAGCTCTAGTATAGAACCATATTCATAGACAGTGTCTCCACACACAGCATGTAGTATAGATGGAGATGGAACAGTGTTCTACATGTTTGTTCACAGCCTGTCAGAAGTCATCTTTGTAGCACACCTGAGACTATGCATTGTGTTGTATGACTTCATATCTG
Organism: Tenualosa ilisha; assembly: GCA_015244755.2. Taxonomy (NCBI): domain Eukaryota; kingdom Metazoa; phylum Chordata; class Actinopteri; order Clupeiformes; family Clupeidae; genus Tenualosa; species Tenualosa ilisha. The sequence goes on along the minus strand of PYXC01002641.1, from coordinate 45,029 downwards.
TATTTTTCTGTTTATACAGAGAGCAGGTGTGTGCAGGGCTTGAACAAGCATTCAGAGACACGGTTTACAGCTCCAGAAAGTGAAATCACTGAATGTATGTGGCCAGCCAAGGTGCAAGGCATCAACTCCTTTATGTGTTTCAGGTGACAGGGAAGACATAGTCATGCCCCATAAAAATGTCTGATTTAATGTCTCCCTGTCTGTCACGACATGCAACAGTTGACGTCACCCATGATTCTTGTTACACATAAGATGTTATACGGATGCACTGTGGAAGTAGGAGGCTTTCTCTTCTCTTTTCTTCTCCATTTGACTTTTTTCTCTTCTCTTTTCTCTTCTCGTTTCTTCTCTTCTGTGATTGTCTGTCCTCTTACTTACCTTCTTCCCATTCCTCCATTCCCTTCTTTCCTTTCCTTTTCTTTCCTTTCCACACCTCTCTTCTCCACTCCTTCCCTCTCCTCTCCATTGTGTATCGTCTCGCTGAGGCAGCTGGAAGCAGTGAGGTCATGGCGTGGGGACTCACGTACCTCTGTCCCATTTTTTACGCTGCTCGGCCTTCTCTTCCAGCTGTCTCTCCAGCTGGGCAGCTCGCCTGCGTCTCTGGACACCGGCCGCCCCCCTGGCCTGCTCTTTAAATGGTCAACCGTCTGACAGGATAAGTGCAGGATGTTGTGTACAGACAGGCGCTTCGGGGCAGTTGTGGTGCCTCCAAAGAAGCCAAGATGTCAGCGGAGATAAGCTGAGACCAAGACCCAGAGCTGGATGTTGGCAGAGATCTTATGACTATTAGTGTATTTTTGTGTCATGCATATCATTTTTTTTCTGTTTCAATCCGCAAATGTCACAGATATTCTCCAGCGATTTTGAACAAATGATCTTCTCCACTTTCATAGTGATGCTTATTTGGAACTATCTAATTTTGGAAGGAGAACGATATTCGTCTATCCAGCAAGTGCCGTCACTGGTCACTGACTGCCAGTGGTGTCCAGCGCGGTCACAAATCCGAGCGAAAAAGCTCTCGGCTCCACTTCAAATGGGTCTGGTGTTGTTGAGTAGGCAGAGGCAGAGTTTGGAGTGGTCTCTTTGACAGGCGCCCAGGCGCCCTAGAACTGGTTTGACCCTGCGTCGCCTGGTGGAACCACACACTCGCATGCATGCAATTGGGTTCAGTTAAGCAAACGCAACCCTCTCAACACTCTCAAAACACTTCACTCCCTTCCTCAGACTGGAGGAGCTGCCAAAGGCGTGCAGAAATGGAAGGGTATAGACTGCAGCTTTTCCTTGTCTGTTATTGTATACCAAACAGTGCTGAACAGTACAACATCTGCTGATAATGATTTGCATGCCGTCTGTTCCTGTTACATCTATTTTAGGGCTGAGTGGACACAACTTTGTCATGCTCACAATCGGATGAGCTTTGTTGCACAAATGTCATGTTGCTCTGGGAAAGTTGATGTGAGATGTGCCAAAAGTTTTCCATGTGTCTTCATGTGCTGAGTTCATCTTCATAAACAAATACAGATGTCTGAAATCCAATTAATTTTGGTTGCTCTAGACACAGAAAGCATTTCAGTTTAGCCTCTTAAACAACATAGCTTGTGAAACAGTGCTCTTTTGTGCAAGCAGTACTATGCTCCTCTGTATGTTTAGATACAGATATATTTTGTAAACAAGTTAAAATTTCAAGAAAATATTCCCAATTTGTGTTCTTTCCTCTGTTCTCCCTAAGTCTCTCTGTGAGCGAGTTAACAAGCTGACTGACCGCTCAGTGTGTGAAGTATGTTGTCGTGCAAGGGGTCCCTTTCACCCGGACTCTCACCCATACGTGTCTGGCCTGGAGAAAAATGAGCCTCAGGCGGATATGGCTAGGGTCACGGGGTGACTGGGGCAGCTGCTGCTGAGATTCAGCACTGGAACCAGGGGTCCCACCTGCCATTTCCTGCTGCCATGTCTACAGCCAAACGTGACAGACGAGAGAGCCGTCGGACGACTGTTGCATGATGATATCACTGGATGGAGAGCCGGGGGGGCGGGCTGACCCCTGCGTGAGTGTGAGGGAGATGACCGTGGAGCGATGTGAAGCATGCGTAAATCATGGGGCTCCACCGTGTGCTGCTAAATATGGGGGATGATGTGCCCCTAGCACTGCATAGGTTGTTTTCCCTCCCTGAACGCTCCCCTGTGTCTCCTGAGACACTTGTGAGGTGAAACGCTTAATGTACGAGGGAGGATAACCATGAGAGATTCAGTAAGGACTTGTGTGTGTATGTGAGTGTGTGTGTGTGTGTGTGTGCGAGAGAGAGTGTGTGTGTGTGCCTCGTACGGGTAAATGATCTTTCCGGCTCTCTAGGGATGTTATGCAAAATGTCAACCGCTATGCAAAGCTGTCAGGCCGTGGTATTCATACCTCTTGTATCTCACAGCTTATTACTCTTAATCTCAGTCAGGTATGAGGCTGTGTGCAGCAGCGGTACATCTAGACTGGCGATGCAGGGGAATAGAGGACAAGGGGTTAGGAAGGGAGAGGGTTAGCTGGAAGTCTTTCAGCTTGGGCCCCTCCCTGCATTCCTCCCAGGGTGCCCTTATCTGATGGACTCCTCACTCACTCCCTCTCCCTGCTGAATGCACAGCGCAGGGTAATTGGATGAAGGAAATGTAACAGACATTGTTTTTCCTCGCGCTACGAGCTCGAATGAGAATGGTGTTGCCATTAGCGTCCGTTAGCGCAGCAGTTAGCGATTGGCTCCAGGGGCTTTCGTTTTTTTATTTGAAGGAGGAAGTTGAACTCAGCACAACCCTATGTCTCAGGTCTCCTCTCTCTTCACACCAGACCACCATGGCTATCTATTGAGTCCACATCATTTCAGCTGTGTGGAAATACATATATATAAATGCAAATCAGAATGTAGTTTTTTGAGTCAGGAAGTCTGATCACAGTAGATGAATTAGTAGCTGGACCAAATGTTGTTAGATGTTGGATGTCACCTCTTCCAGGCATCTGTGCCAAAAGGGTTCTGTCTCTGTTATCAGTTGTAGGCTGGGTAGACAGCTGTAATTCTAAATGTAGCTCTCATATGTGCTATGTTTCACTGCAAGCTTCCTGTTGGTGATAGGTGGGGGCTGGGGGAATCCATTTTTCACCTGTCCATACACCCACACACACGGAAAGACTCTTGAAGTTTGACACAAGGGGAGAGGGGGTGGTCATATCCAGAGAGGGAAACTCAATACACACACACAACACACACACACAGACACACAACACACACACATACACATTCTCACACTCATTCCCTGTCTGGCTCGTGGCGGCATAGGGCACTCCAGGGTGTGAAGTGTCTTCCTGATTTGCTCACACAGGAAGTGCACATTGATTCTTGTCTGCCTCTGGACTTTATGACTCATAAAGGGGTTCAAGTGGCGGAGCAGAGGAAAAGCATGGAAAAAAGCCCATCAGCTCCTGCTGTTTATTTTGGGGTGTTGACAATACAAGCACAGAGAGAGGTAAAGTTGCAGGAACCTCGTTTTTGATTAAAGTGGAGATATGTAACTGACAGACAGCAAATCACAGGTGACCTTCAAAAGCCCACAACAGATATCACATTTAATTTCATTGCAACTCTGACTTATTGTCTTGCACTTGAACAGGACTGAAGAAAACAACTCGAGTCATGCTCAAAAGTTGGCTAAGCGTACTCGTAGTTTTATGCTTTTTTTTCTCTCAAACTTTTCCAACCTCATATTTCATTCCCGATGTGACATTTTTTTCAAAATATTTTTCCCCCCGCAGAATGTGGCAGATTGTCTGAGGTTGAGATTATACAGTCAAGCGGTGGCAGCGATCACATCCGGCCGTGATATAGCTGGGCCCGGCTGTGGCCGCACAGTGAGGATAATTGATGCCTGTCTTTTTCGGGCATGGCAAGCCGTTAAGTCCTGGCTCGCTCGCTCGCCCGCCTGCCTGCCCGCCCGCTCGCCGTCATGCGCAAGCCACGGTCCAGTCTGGTTGGCCCGTCAGACTCGGCCTCGGCAGCGCAATGAGCCAGGGTGCCGTGAGGTGCCAAAGTAATCATTTTTAGCATACTGTAGCTACTTTGGGGCTTTCTTGATCAGCGCCTGCGGTGGAGCAGTTCTGCCTGCTCATGCCGACCGGAGTGCTCATAACGAGTCTGGTCTTGGCTGAAACCACGGCATGTAGAACGTCGTCTCTGAACGATCTGAAACAAGGGTGACCAGACATCTTCTTTTTTTCAGGGACAGTCCCCATTTTTCAGTGGTCTTCAATGGTGAATTCTTAGAGTTATAATCCTCAAGCACTCCTACCTTTTGAATGGAGCTGAAGCCACTAGAGATCAACAGAGATGGTTCAGTGAGAACCCCTCCCACAGTCAGCCTTGTAAGTGGCTGCTAGCAACATCCTGTGGCTTGTTATAGCTCATATCCATATGTTATAATGCCTGCTGGCATCTCCACCTGGCTTGTTTTTACCCCTCATGCATACCGTATCATTGCCCGAAGGTATTTCCTGCTGGCGAGCTCAGCCTTACACCGCAGTGGAAAGCAACTGTGGAGAAATTGCTCGGCCTATCAGACATGACAGTCGGCATAGATAGTGCCGGTTGTAAACGGAGCAGCACATTTAGAATTCCCTGCATGTCTTGTTGCCCAGGCTGGGGATTTGCTGGGGGGATGCATGTGGGTGATCTCCATACACACAGTTTGCACAAAGTGCGAAGGGGGGAAACAGTGGAGAAAAGCTTGCTTCCTCCTCCTCCTCCTCCTCCTCCTCCTCCTCTTCCACTGCTGCGGCAGTAACACAAGTGGATTGTTGTGAAACAGATTGTGTGGCTCCAGCAAGTCTCTCTGTGAATACTCTGAGCATCAGCTTTGCCTTTCAACTTTGCTCAGTTCAGGAGAATTTGAGTCGCTCCGGTTTTTCAGAGTCAGTCGGTGCTCTTGGCTTCATCTTTTACGCCTGATGTTGATGAAGGGAAAACTGATGGAAAACTGAGAAAGGGAAGAAAGTTTTTTGTGTGTTTGTGTAAGTCAGTAGTGTGTGTGCGTGTGTGTGTGTGTGGTGTGTAGCGTGTGCGTGCGTGTGTGTGTGTGTGTGTGTGTGTATGTGTGTGTGTGTAAGTCAGAAGTGTGTGTGTGCGGTGTGTGTAGTGTGCAGTGTGTAGTGTGTGTGTGTGTGTATGTGTGTGTGTAAGTCAGTAGTGTGTGATGTGTGTAGGGTGTGTGTGTGTTGGGTCAGTAGTGTGTGTGTGAGTGTATGTGTGTATGTGTGTAGGTTAGTAGTGTGTGTGTGTGTGTTCCCTAGCCCTCCCGGTAGAGCTACGGCGCCTAAAGCAAGTGTTTTGTAGGCAGCTGTAGCTTGGATCCTGTAGCCAAAGCTCTTCGGGGGGTTAGGGGAGGTGGAGCCAGTGGTGTTGAAAGCTTTAAAGTCAAAGGCAGCCAGGGTTAAAGAAATAAAGACCTCTGAACCATCCCTCACGAACCTCTGCGCCCGATGTGTCCCCAGTGCAACATCAGCTCTGGCCTGTTTGATTAGCTGGGCGCTGTTAGCGGGAATTAATATAGACCCGGCTCCCGTTGAGTGCCTCACGGCTAACCCAGACCTCCCGGTAGTCGAAACCTGCCTTACCCAGTGAAGGATGGCCTCCAGTGCGCCGTGGGGCCACGATTTAGCACATCTAGCTAACTTACAGAGACTCTATAACTCCCCAAGTCTTGTTTCCCCTCCATTAAAAGTGCAGTGGGAAAGGGGAAACAGATGGCATTGCAGGCAGATGCCTACAGCCAGGTGTGTGCTAGTCCTAAGGTTTTGTTCAACAGGAGGGTGTTAGCATTAGCAGACTGCTCTGGTTTTGCTAACGTGTTGGAAGGGTCCAGCCTCTGGTTTGAGACTCAGCGAGTTCAGACTAGCGTGTCTGGGGGATGGTTCATGGGGATGAGGGTCACAGGCAAGGAGCAGCCTGGCACAGTTCCGGGGCAGGCCCACCTAGTGGGGTTTGTGCTCGCCTCCACGTTCGAGTTTACAGACACAGCACGCGGCGCCGGGGATCACCGGGCAAGGGCAGCTGCAACCATATGTCGCGACAGCAGTCGTGCTTGTGTTGCAACAAACAGGGCCGCGTGGAGATTCAACACATCCGCCCCCGCTGACAGGCGTTAACAATGAGACCGTATAGACGAATATCACAACGCTAACATTCCCCTACTGTTTATTTGCACGAATGCCCCACACTAAAATGCGGGGAAGAATGTCAAAATATCTACGAGTGGATGGAACATCTGCGTCATATGAGGTCAGGGATAAACCATGTGTCTGTTTCTGTTTGTTTAATGGATTTGACGGCCATCTTTTTTTCTGGCAGCCAGTCTGGTCGTTAATGCTTTTACTGTATCTCTCAGTGTTCCCATCTCTCTCTCTCTCTCTTTCTCTCCCTCTCTCCCTCGCTCCCTCTCTTTGTGTGATACAGAGCGCAGGACACAAGCAGCTGGCTCGGTGTGTTAATGTGTGATGGACTCCCATATTGGTCAGCTGTCCAGCACACGTCGCACTCACACCCAAAGGCACATTAGGCTAATTTAGGCTGCCAGGAGGGAAAATAATTCAATCCATCAGCAGCAGTTGCCCAGTCAATAACTAGGAAAGGGGTAGGGTGGATGGACTCCCCTGGGAGGAGGGAACAGAGGAGGAGGAGGAGGAGGAGGAGGAGGGTGGAGAGGAGAGATGTGGAGCAAAGGGGAGGAGAGGGGAGGTGGAGGAGGTTAGAGAAGGGTACCACGTCCTCATCTCCCATCCTCCCTTTGGTTTAGTCATTGATCGTGTCTTCTGCCCAATGCCTAAGTGATCCTGGCTGCGTCTCCTCCTCATCTCGGTGTCCATGCTCCTCTTTTGTTTGGCGATCATCCATCACTGTCTTTGGCTTCACTGAGCACAATGGTGTCCATTGAGGTGGCCGTGGTGATGAGCACGAGCTGGCCCTTATCACCGACCTACCGCTCCTCTGTTGTGCTGCTCTGGGGTTATCGCTCGGTCGCTATCGCTTTCTCTCTGTCTTTCTCCCTTTCTTCCTTTCTCATTTTCTCTCTCTTTCTCTCTCTATCTCGCTCACTCTCTCTCCTTTGTAACCCTTGCCATCTCTTTCTCGCTTTCTTTTGTGACTTTGGCAAATATGAAAGCTTCGGTGTTTCTTAGCAACAAAATCCCATCGTCCTCCTTCTGCAAAACTGTTTGGAGAGTTGCGGTTTTCAGCCCCAAACGTAAATCCTTCTAAACGACAGGGCCCAGTGCGCTGTTTATGCTCAATGGAGGAAGCGGCTGGAAAAAAAAAAGAAAACAAGCTTGTGAATGGTTTCAAGACTGAGCAGCACAATAGCCTCACCACTCACATGGTGAGTATTCGTCACTTACAGAGAGTGGCACATAAACCCATTTACATTGTGCCTGAGCAAAGCATTTTATAGGGCAGCGTGTACGCGGGTAGCGTGTAGGCAGGCAGCGTGCCTGCCGCCGTGCTCTAGGGGACACCGTCAGCGGATCAACTTGAGCTTCTGTTCCTGCATGAGGGGCCAGGCTAAAATGCTGAGTGATCAGTTATAGTGCTTGTATTCATTTAGTGGATCCTGGATCAGTTATAGTGCTTGTTTTCATTCATTGTATCCCTGATCAGTCATAGTGCTTGTATTCATTTAGTGGATCCTGGATCACTCATAGTGCTTGTATTCATTTAGTGGATCCTGGATCAGTTATAGTGCTTGTATTCATTTAGTGGATCCTGGATCAGTCATAGTGCTTGTATTCATTTGGTGGATCCTGTTATGAAAGGTCCTCTACAGTGTGAATGCTTAGAGTTTGCTTTTTTCTTTGAGGTAAAATTCTCCCCAATTCAGTTGTGGCTTGTAGTTGTGTTTCTGTATTATGCAAGTTCTGTCTAAGGTCAGAAGAGTTCTGTTAAATGTCCAGAACACATGTATAGGAGAGGCTCACTGTCTGCAGTATGCAAAAAATGACTCGTGAAAAACACTTACATATAAGCATCCCGTCCTTAGCAGTTTTCTTGTGTTCATGTGCCTGTCTGGATTCACATTGGTGTGGGCGTTCTTCATTTCTTGTGAGTCCTAGATCTGTGTCACATTCTCCTGCTGTTAGTATGTTTGCAATCTAGTCATTCCTCATTTCCTGTCCACATATGAGAACTCAGAGAAAATGCGAGAGAGAGAGAGAGAGAGAGAGGGAGGAGAGCGTGGCTGATCCCCTCAGAGACATCAATCTGCGCTCTTCTTTCAGATGACTGAGAGACTAGAGAAGGGGAGAAGGATGGGAGAAAAAAGAGAAAGAGAGAGAGAGAGAGAGAGCAAGACAGAAAAAGAGCAGGTATAGCAACATGTGTCTTTCATTGGAGGCCTTTTTTTTAAGTGAAAACATCCCTGGCTGTCCTTAGGCGCTGGGGTCAGCAGCCTCCACAACAACTGGGCCTAATGTAAACACAGCCTCACTGAGTCTTCCCCAGAGCAACCTCCTCTCCTCCTCCCCTGCACCTCAATACACACATGAAGATGAGGTGCAGGAGAAACCAGAGGATCTTCTGATGTCAGAAACACATTGATTTGATTTACTATTGGGTCTGTTGTATCATGCACATAATGGCTCATGTCCCTATAGCTACACTGCCAAACGAAAGCAACTGCAATGCAGAATAATCTATGGGGGTGATTCTTGGATTTTATTCAATAAAACTTCACAAACAATCATAAAAGTTAAACATAGGAAGAATCACTTGTGGGCATACAATAGAGTACCTGCAACAAATAGAGCACGATATTTAATTTTATTTTGGTCTAAAATGTTTTTTGAATGTTATGGGTTACTCAGTATGTATTGCATATTTATTTCTGTACTTAAATTAGGAAAGTAGAATATCAGCAACACTGTCAGCAACACACATACCGGTTTTCTTTGATGAAGGAACGTACAGCCAGTGAAACTGAAGACCTTACTGAGTACTATTTTTCAGCAGAAAATGCTTCTCTGTTCAGCCGGAGTGGAGACCCCCACCATGCCTTTATATCTGGGAAAGAAAGTATAAGTCAAGACACATTGGCTTGTTGACAGGAAACAATATCACAGCTGTCTAAAACACATACACACACACACACACACACACACACACACACACACACACACACACACACACACACACACACACACACACACACACACACACACAGAGAGAGAGACACACAGCAGGAGTGGCATTAGCCAGCCATTTCATGGGTCACTTGTTGCTACAAACAGGTCAAGTGCACAACTACACACCACCAAGCATATTGTCTCTGAAAAACTTTATGATGTCATAAGCATCATAATCTCATACAGTACATACACACACTCTCTCTCCACTGCTCTCCATCACCATCCTTACAGCAGGAAAGCAGAAATACAATTTCTAATAATCTTTTTCAATTTCTGCCTTATTCCACATATCTGCTCTTCACATATGTATTCTCTGCACACACACACACACACACACACACACACACACACTCTGTATTCACTAGCACATTGCTGCCATTCTCCATCACCACAGCATTTAACAGTGGAAGTGTCAGTTCCCCCGCATGCCTAGCAGTACGTGCCCTTTCCACACTGTGAGTTTCTCACAGTGGAAATAAATCCCCCCGAGAGTTCAAAAGGTCACCGGCAGATTTTTATGGCCAGTGCCATCCACAGTAGACACAGGGGCTCCTCAGCACCACAACATCTCCACCCTCCCCATTCTTTTTAAATCCGTAGCAGGACGGATGGTTATTGAGTGCACCGTTACTGACAGACGCGAGGAGTCCGGCGTCTAATAGCAAAGTGCTTTCTATTCTATCAGGCCTTTGTGTTTACAACATTGTGGCAGCGCCTCGCCTTTCAGTCTCTGCATCATTTTCTGCCAAATCGATTTATATACTTGCACCGGCCATTAGGCTTGGCAGAGCTGTTATGCAAATGAAAGGTTTCCATGGTGATAACTGACAATGAGTGTCAATGCTACGCTGAGAGCTGTGAACATGAGAGGAGGATGATGGGATATTTGTTTGGGTTGGGGTGCGGTGTGGTGTGGTGGGGTGGGGTGGGATGTAGTTGGTTTGGGTTTGTCCAGCTAGCCAGCTGCTGATGCTAACTGTGATATGGATGTCTTTGCTGTTGTGTGTGTAGTCGGTGGCACATGGCTCCACGGTTTATCCGGCCCGGACAACCTCAGTGTGGGCTCATAAACGGGCTCCGTGCTTGTAAATAGCATGCAGCTTCATAAAGTGTTCACTCTTGTTACCGCTAACTGGGGCTGGTTTGACATAGGAAGTGTGGCTCAAATAAAGTAATGGAAATGAACTTAGTCTCTGCAGGCTTTCACTGATGAAGGTGGTGGTGCCACTGCTATGACCATAGAATGCCACGTGGTGTGTTGCTGTTGCGTCGTGTAAGAATTCTGTGGTTATTTGTATACATTTCTTTTCAGGATTCTGTGATTCTTCAGAAGGTGATTTTATGCAGGCCACTGAATAGTTGGTGTTTTGACTAAAGTGCATATTTTGTCAATTTATGGAAACTGAAGTCTTTCCTGAAGCTGTGGTGGGTGATGACACTCTGTGGCCCCAACATAAATATGTGGTGGTGGATGTGGCCGGCGTGACCTGACAAACCTTTCACTCTAACACTGCTCCTACAGGACAATAGTTGGAACCCTGAGGTGACACACGCTAGCCAGCTTCCCTGTTTCCCATGTCTGGCTTTCTCAGGCTGAGTGCAACTGCAGCAGAATTACACTCCCCCAACCTTACAGTGACGCTGAGACACACATGAACACACACACACACACACACACACACACACACACACACACACATACACACGCACACTCTCACAAACACACACACACACACACACACACACATTCACTCACACACACACACACACTTACACCACACAAACACACACACACACATGTACACACATATAAACCCATCCCCCAAATGAACCATTGTTTTCCTCTGATAGTAAACACTCACGCCTGACCTACTTGCCATTGTTCGCCAGTGATAAAGACAAGGAGTCGTAATATTTGCGAAACAATTCCGCCATTGTTGCAGTGACATTTTTGAATACAGCTGTGAGTTTAGCTAATGCTGACTCTCTTAGCACATCTTTATGATGCCTAAACTGTAATTGTTATCCAGCACTTGAGTGTTCAGCGGGTACACTGGGAAGGCCTTCAAGAGAATGTGTCTGTTATGGGCAGGACGCTATTACTCAGCAGATCCTCCCACAACATCCTTTGAGGAAATGAGGAAGTCCTTGTGTTTTTTTTTCATACTTTATGTGCCGTGATTTCCTTACTGATATGGGTCTCTGAACAAAGGGGCTAGGTCTGGAGCTTTGTGCTCACACAGCCCCAGTAATTTGCTGCAGTTGAAGCCCTCTCCTCCTCCAAGCTCTGATTAAGGTGAGCCTGGCCCGCCACACAAACATCACATCACCCTAATTTGGTGCTCACTCTTGCAGTCTGCTGTTCCAGACTTGCTCCAGAGTGTGGATGATCACAGCACTCTGCTTTGATGTGTGTATGTGTGTGTGTGTGTGTGTGTGTGTGTGTGTGTGTGTGTGTGTGTGTGTGTGTGTGTGTGTCTGTGTGTAAGTTGAGGCCGTGTCATTCACTTCATCTAAGCCGAGGAGCGAAGCAGACCCCATGTGTACCCTGAGGTGTTTCCCACTCTTCTCTCCTCTTTCCTCTCCTCCCTTCTCTGAGCCTCTCTGCTCTCTCCATCCGTCCTGACACCCTCTCTCCAGGATGAAAGGGCCAGCTCTGCTCTCCTCTCCTCTCCTCTCCTCTCCTTCACCACTGGATGTGACAGAATTCATCAGGCTGCTGCTGAGCTGTGATCATGTGCCCAGCCACATTTCCAGTCAGGGCTTGATTGCTGCTGTCAGTCGCAGACAGGAGACGAGAATCGATCTCTCCACTCATATGTTGAGGTGGAAAGTGTGTGTATTTGTGTGTGTGTGTGTGTATTTCTGTGTATGTATGGCTGTTGTTTTTTTGATGTTATGTAGTTGTATTGAAAGCTCTGCCCTAGCCTTCTGTAGTATATCCAGACCAGGCTGCGGTAGTATTTGTAGTCTTCCAAGGTTGAGAGCCAATGTTGAGCCAGTGTTGAAGGCAACAGGATCTGGCCTTTGACCCTCCTACTCCCTACCCCATTCCATCCCCAGCACTATCCAGCAAAGGTGGGGGGGGGGGGGTAGAATCTGCTCCTCTCTGGAATGGTACTCAGTGTGAGAGGCTCCCCTGAGCCCACCTTGGGCATTTATGCTTCCAGGGGGAACTGTGTAAAAGAGGGGATCGATTTCGCTGTCTGGAAGTGTAAATCTTCCGACGAGGCTTGCCTCTGGAGCACAGAGCTCATCCCTGGTTTCTTTTGTTTTTTCCTGAGGGGGTAGGGTGTTGCAAGTTTTTGGGAGAAAAATATGCATTACGGTATGCAAACATTTGCCGAGGAGAAGTGTTTGTTTGTACGGCCGCGGCTGGAGAGCAACATGGGTCGTGTCAGTGGTGCTGTTCTGTAACGTAGTGTCTGTAGCCCGTGATGAAATTCTAACCTAAAATAGATTTGTGAAGACATCTCCGAATGCTTCTGCCAGAGGGTGGAGTGTGTGGATTTATGTGCGGGGCTGCTTTTTCGCCTTCGAGGCTTGCGATTTATTCAAGTACCTCATGAAGAACAGCATGAGAGCTGCATAGAAAGAGAGAGAGATAGAAAGAGAAGGATAGAGAGATAGAGAGAGCGTGTGTGAGAGAGATAGAGTGTGTGTGAGAGAGAGATAGAGAGAATGTGTGAGGGAGAGGGATAGAGACTGTATGAGAGTGAGGGATAGAGAGAGTGTGAGAGAGGGATAGAAATAGAGATGCACAGAAGAAAAGCGAGAGGAGAGATTTTCAGTATGAGAGTTGGTTTACTTTCCAGGCTTCATGAAAGACCTTAGCAGTGTGTTTGTGTGTGTGGTGTGCGCGCACATGTGTGTGTGTGTGTGTGTGTGTGTGTGTGTGTATGTATGTGAATATGAGTGAAGGGGCTTTTTTTTTATGTTGCGTGTTTCTTTGTGTGTGTTTTCTTCTCAAGCCTGTTTGAATCCTGGTGAAGTCAAAAGCCTTGAATTCTGATGCAAACCCTCTAGCTGACATGTTTCTTTCTCCTTTGCTGTGAAAGTCAGATGAAAGCACATAAAGAGGGTGAACAGCCCCTGATGCATCTTTGGCATTGAGCCCCCCATCCTTCCTTTCTCTTTCTTCCCCTTCCCCTCCTCTCCTCTGTACTGACAACCTCACACTCTACCCCCCCTCCTCCTTCCCAAAGAGTAAAGGGGCTGAGGAAAACAAACAATGCTCTGCTAAAAGCCCCAAATGAATTGCCAACCTGTCCGCCTTTTCTCAGGCGTGCCTGTCTGAGCTGAATGTCACGACGGCCAGGCCGAGGCCAGCCTCATTTATTACGCATGAGGCCTCTAGACTCTGGACGGGGAAAAAGGAGAGTAGCATCAACTCTCCCACCACCCCACCCCCCTCCATTCCTCCTTAAAAGAAAGAAAGGAAAAACAGAAAGACAGATAGAAAAAAGAAAGAAAAGAAATGAAATGAATTGCATGTAGATAGAGAGGTCCTTCCAGAATACATTTCTGGCCCCTGTTGCTGAAGCCCTGTTGACCAGTACTGCTGCTACTGCTGCAGCTGCTACTGTGGCTAGATTTTGTGTAGGCTCCCTTGTCCTTGGTGCTCTCCTGTGTGCCTCAGCGGCGCCACGCTCTGATAATAGCACCCGCGGCGGGTCCAGTATCAGCCAGCTTCCTGCCCGTTGAGGGTGGGGGGGGACGGAGAGGGGGAGCTGGTGTGTGTGGCCGAGTGAGGCGGTGACAGAGCTCTGCCCTTGCCTTGAGATGTCAGGGGCAGAGGAGGGGCCCAGATAAACGGCCCAGTGGCCAGATCTGCTTACCCCCACAACCCCCACCCCACCCAACGCACACACATACACATACACACACACACACACACACACACACACACACACACACACACACACACACACACACACAACATCCCTTCGACTTTACATGCTGGTGAAATGGCCACCTCATCAGAAAATGGCATTACCCCCAGCAACCCAGGGCCAGACTCTTCTGGGCATTCTTTCTCTCTCTCTCTTTCTCTCTCTGTCTTTTCTCTCTCCTCTCTCTCTCTCTCTCTCTCTCCCTCTCTTTCTCTCTCCAAATCTCTCTAGGCCGTTGCACTGGCTGGGTAATTTGAGCCTCCTGGTCTGGCAGAGAGTGCTCTGTGTGCTGCTTTGTAGGCAGGTACATGGGCCTGGTCACAACCCCATGAACCACAGAGGCCTGATTAATGTGACGCCGTGAGAGACGCACACGGGAACACACTGTCAGTTTCTCACGGACGGCTAAGACATCTGTGTGTGTGTGTGTGTGTGTGTGTGTGTGTGTTTTTAAGGAGGTTAACTGAGAGAGGCTGTAACCCTGTCAGGAAAATATGACACCCAGGAGATGGGTTGTTGAGGTGCCCGTCATCACGAATGCCTCTCGTCAGGATGACAGAAGAATGACAGCGTGGCAATGAGAAGAAGTTCTCAAAGTGTCCCCCACTTAAAGCATCACTCTCTTTCAAATTCAACAGTCATTCTAAGTCAGTTGAAGCAAATGAAATTTGTGACTCGGAAGTAACCAATTGCCTGTGCTAAAGCGCTAATTGCCTATGAGAAACGCGAGGGGAGAATGACAAGGTGTGTGTTAGTCTCTCTGAAATGACTTTCCTAATGAGTGCCTGTGTGACCTGGACTGGGGGAGAGCTGTTGATGACGGTGCTCTTTGAACCAGGGAGTCGGCTCATTGGAATGTGCATGGAGCGCTTGTCTAATTGAGAATTCTGAAAGACCAGGAAATTACCTGGTTGTTATCTGAGCCTCTGCAAGCTTTCCTCCTGCCCTCTCCCTCGCCCTCCCTCTCTCGCCCTCTCTCTTCTTCTTTCTCTCTCCCTTTCCCTCTCTCCCTCCCCCTCTGCCTGCTGCTGCTCCAGGTCCTGCTCTGGCAGACGCTCTGAGATGGGCTTTGTGGTTCCACTGCCAGCGCCCCACTCTGCCAGAGGGATTCTCTCTTTCCTGTCTTTCTCTGTCTCTCTGTGCTCTCAGTCATCCCCTGTCTGTGCGATGAAGAATCTGAGGTGGGCTGAGACTGTTGTGTTTGTGGCTTTTTTTTTAAATATTTTACACACAATTAGGGTTCCTTTCTTTCAAACAGTCCACACAATTATCCAAACACCACACCCAAATTGCATATCTTCTGGATTGACAAAATGACACACTTCAGTCAAAACTATATACACAATCATTAAAATGCTATTTTGTTTTTTTGATCTTCAAGTGATCTGACACTATTGCAGTCAGTTACACACTACCAAACATACACAATACACACTACACAATGCAAAACACATTTGTATAAACCCCTATTTTACTGTTGGAAATAGCGTGTGCTGGATTTTTTTTCTTTCTTTTTTTTTTTTTTAACATATTTACATGTGGTCATTTTCCTTTTAGTGTGTAAACAATCGTAAAAAAACTGTAACTGTTTGGAAAACAGTTAGACCTGATCCGGCAAACAAAATGTTTGAGGATGGTCAGCTGTTTTTACTCTCTGTGTGTATGCTTGTGTGTGTGTGTGTGTGCCTTCAGGTGGATGTGGATGTGTGTCTGTGTGTGTGTGTGTGTGTGTGTGTATGTGTGTGTGTGTGAGTATGGTTTGTATGTGTGTGTGTGTATGTGCGCACGCGTGTGTATGTGCAGTGTGTGTCCTTTCTGTGTGTGTACTCAAGTGGGTTTGTTATGTTCCACTTGTGTTGCTGTGCCCGGGGGATATTGTGTCATGTAGCAGAGAGTCGATAAGAGAAACGTCGGGCTCCCAGTCAGAGCTCCCGGGTCCACCAGGCTTCCCCTCACTCAAAATAGCTGCCTCGGATCAGTCTCTCCTAGTCACCTTGCTCATGTCTGGAATTCATCACAAGTGAATGGTCCACACTCTGGTCTGGCTGTAGCGGAGTTGCTCTGTTTTGTTTGGGTAGCTTTTTATGAGTGTGTTTAGTTTTTTGTCAATAAGCTGAAATAGTTTTACTTTTGAGATGCACGTAATAGATATAAATGTAATCTGTTTGTTTTATTTTCACCAATCAATTTGACATAAAATATTTGGTTAGCCCTGACTGTAAAGCATATGTTTGTGATAAATTGTATTAATGGAAGCTCGGCACAGCACTCAGTAAATCTCTTTTCTGTTGCTTGGTTGGTTTTCTAAGTGCTGTCTCAGAATTGGTCTTTAGTCGGCATATCCATGGCAACTGCCTGAGCAGCACTCATCTGACCAATTCTAGAGCTTTGGGTCTGACTCTGTGAACACGGGTGTGCCATGGCGCCATCATACACACACACACACACACACACACACACACACAATCACACATGCATACACACACGCGCACGCACACACACACACACACACACACACACCTTTATCGTGTCGGTGCGGGCAGAGAACAGCCGTTGGAAACAGCCGCCATAATAATCACCCCAAAGTGACGAGCCAGCACTAGCAAACGAAAACCAGGAAACCAGGGACCCAGCTCAGGAGAAAGAGAGACAGACAGAGACAGAAAGCAAGAGAGAGAGAGAGAGAGAGAGAGAGAGTGGGCAGAGAGTCCAGTTTTTCACACACTTTGCTGGGGGACAGAGGCACTTGCGCGGGCTTGTAAATCCACCCCCCCTAAGGCTGTAAACCGCCCCCTGCTCCCTGAGTGGATGTGGATTACATGCTCGCTGATCTATCTGTCATTGGAACAGGGGGCCTCGGTTGGCTCAAGTCAAGTCGCCGAATTCACAAAAACCTTTTTCCTCCTTTTCTCTCATGCTCTCCTCCTTACTTCCTTGGCAGTGACTTTTCCCAGGAGAGGGCTTCATGGATATTAGGAGGTATTCACCTCACACAACAAGGCCTCAGTGCAGTTGGTAGATGCCTGTCCTCCAGGCTTTGAAAGACGTATTCACTCAGAGAGGCTGTAATGGTGTTTTTATCCAGCCTCTCCCTTGTGCAGAGCCCCTGAGTGTTCACGAGGAGACCTCAAAGTGCCCTTTTGGAGGCTTTTCGTCGCCTTCACATTAGACTAGTCACAAAAGTTTCTTCGCAACATTCAAGTTAACTGTTCCCCAAAGAAATGCACAACACGAAACACAAGGACACTATTTACAAAGACTCGGGAAGTAGTTTCTCATTTCATTTGTCTAACAGCGTTTTTTTTTTTTTTTTTTTTGTTTTTTTGTCGCAGCCACAGCAGATAATTTTATGGGGTCTTCCTCCCTTGTGGCTTTTGTGGTGAGATGTTCATGACAAATTGCTCAGAAGTGTAGAGGCATTCAGTCGTGTAACGGCAAAAATCTCTGCTGATGAAGTACCGTCAAGCATTTTCAAAAGATTGATTCTAATCTCAGTAAAACATTGCCTCTCATCTCCGTGTCTCTCAGAGCCTGTCTCTCATACTCTGCCTTGTATTCTCACACACACACACACGCACACACACACAAACACATTTCACTTCAAGGATACACACATAAGCATACACACATACCACAGGTATTGAAACTCCACACACAAACACACACACACACACACACACACACACACACACACACACACACACACATAGGGGTACAGGCACAGACAAACATATTTTGTTTCACATAGAGATACACACACACCACAGACAACAAAATATGGAACCTACTCCCCCCCCCTACATACACACACACACACACACATAGCGACACCCACACTTTCCTCTCTTGGTATGTTTTACAGAGTGAAAGTGGATGCTCATCAGAGAGATATCAGGAGAGTGAGCTACACTGGGAAGTGGATGCGTGTTGGCTGAACATGCTGAAATATGACTCTCAGCGGGGTCTCCCTTCCCGACACCACTTTCCAGTGATTACCGCACATTTGTGTCGGACGCTACCTTATTTATCGCTGCATTGCTGGGCATATCAAATCATGACCCAAATAACAAAGCCCTGTGGGGCTAGCCTAATGCATCCCCCCCATTCCTCCACCACCCCACCAGTTTGTTACAACTGTCACTTACTGATAATTCGTGGATAAAATATGGGGCTTCCAAAAATGCACCTGGGGAACGCCGGGAACGCTGTTGAATAGTGACAACGTGGAATCATATCTGAATCCTCATCATCGTCGGCTCCCAACTCCCCACAGGTGGAGGCAGCCAGCTTGTCAGAGGACATCAGTCAGCTTGATAAATGGCGTTCTCGCGTTTCCGCACCCCCCCGTCCTCCCCCGTCCCCCCCGTCCCCCCCGTCCCCCAGCCACCTCCACCACTGCTGTCGATGCCATCCATCTCGACCTGGAGGGGGTGGGGGGGTGGATTGAGCGTCGGTCTTGGGTGTCTGTTCCACACGCACCCTCTGTTTCCTCCGTCTGCAGCTCAGGTTCTCTAATAGGAGAACCAGCAGCAGCAGGAGCAGAGTGGAGCTCGTGCCCAGCACCACTCGACCCAGGCCTCGGCCTCGGCTCGGCACAGGAGTGCAGCAGCCCGTGCCCGCTTCAAAGGGAACCTTTGGTTAACCACATGAGTGGGCCATTGTTGCAGTAAAAGAAACGGGGGGGAAAAATGTATTTTTGGGGTCTTTGTGCTGTGCTGCTGTGCTGTGTGCTGCTGTGTGTGTTGTGGTCCGTCTATGAGAGGCTGCGTCAGTTAGCCTTTGATGCTCTCTCTCTGTGGCTTTGGGTTGGAAATGGATATGTGTTGTCAGAACGCACGAGTGTGCCAGCCTGTGAAGAGACCTTCTCGAGTGTCGCTCGGAGAGAAAGAGAGACGACAACCCTCTGGAAGGAGGATGGGGTTCCTCTGGCACACATGGTTGTTCAGCCCTCCCTTCCACTCCCCCCCACACATGCTAACCCCCCCCCCCCCCCCATAGGACCAGCCCCGTGGACGAACAAGCGTTTGCAGAGCCAATGAGGGCCACATCTGCTTATGATTGTAGGAAGTTGACGTGGGCGTGAGGGAGGCTCAGGCATCGTAGCAGCCTCTTGTCAAGCCCCCAACACCCCACCCCCCCAACCCCTACTCGCATAGTGGGGCAGAGCAAACAACTGGCCACCACCTGAGTCACATGACGGCAACGACTTTTCCTGCTGCGCTCACTCACTCGCTCAACGCCCTCACCAGAGTGCCCACGTGAGGCTTGAGCGCAGCTGGGTTCTGCGCGCTAGATATTTTTTGCCTGGCAAACAGCTCCCTTTGTTCCGAGACTGCGTGGGGGGGGGGTTGGGGGGGTTGATTTGACACTCTGATTATACCCCTCATCCAGATCCCAATTCCTGTTTTGAGGCTACGTTGGCCCTTTAAGGATTCTCCCCAATCCAATCAGAATTTTCTTTTTTTCATCCTCTAATGCTTTCGGACATGGTAATAAGAACGCGCTGTGTGGTGTCAGTCCGTATGAAGGTGATTTATGAGGGGTTGGGGGCATCGCTGCATAGCTCATGGATTTAGGTTTGTTGTATTGATGTGGGATGAGCACATATTGTGCCTGTCTGGGGTCGTTGTGGGGCTTTGGACTGGTGAGGCCTGTAATTACCAAACAATTTGGTGGGAAATGAGTCAGGCAACCATGAGGTCGCGGTCCTTTTCCGTCACGGACAAAAGACAGACCAGCCAACGCACACACACACACACACCCACACCCACACACACACACACACACACCCACTCACACACACATACCCACACACACACACACTTGTGTACTTGTGGCATTTGATGTTCTCTGTTCTTCTGACAAAAGAGAAAATGCCATATGTGTTCTCAGCTCCTAACTCATTCGTTCATACCATCCACTCACAAAAAGTGGG
>PYXC01002641.1:10000-20000 GCA_015244755.2 Tenualosa ilisha | reverse complement strand
ACATTTGTGTGGCTAGCATATACTGCATCTGTTCCTTTGTTTGCATGTACAGGCAAGTGTGCATGTGTGTGTGTGTGTGTGTGTGTGTGTGTGTGTGTGTGTGTGTGTATTTGTCCTCAGACGGCCTTACTCACCCTGTCCATGCGTCGGTCCCTGAGCACTCGTGACGTGTGTGATGTCCACAGACATTGACATTAAAAGGCCAGCGCTGGATGAGTGGTGTCCTCCCAGGCCCAAGTCAGTCCCCCTGACACGAGCTGACACTGAGGGGGAAGGGGGAGCGTAGGGAGTTGGGAGGTGGGGGTGGGGCTGCGGGGTGGGTAGCCAGTGTGATTCACCATCTCCGAGCGTCCAGCCTCATTATGTAGCCACAGAGCCTCCTTCACCCCTCACCCTCGGCTTTGGCTTCGGCTGTGGCCCCCGGCTGCACCCCTGCACCCTGCACCCCCTCACTCCCAGACCTCCCCTTCACAACCCCCACCCCCCGTCTTGGTTGCTTCTGCTCTTAGACCCCCCCTCCGTGTTGGTCATCGTCCCAGAGGATTCAAGGCCCCTACGGCGTAGGCCTCCTCCACTGCTCCCATTGGCGTGGATCATCATTTCATGCTGTCTCTTGCTGCTTGTGCTGAGCTGGGCTGAATGAAAGCTGAAGTGCCTGTTTCCTGTTTTGACTTAAAAAGAGCAAGTGTGTAAGAGGCGAGTGTATTAACCCCCTCCCCGTCCACCCCCCACCCCCTGTCATTGTGTTATTGTGTTAAGGCTGGCATGCCTATAAATGCCATCCCGGGGTCTGGGTATGGTGCTCTGGCGGAACGGGCGCACTGGATATCTGAGGACGGGCCTTTTTTTTTTTTTTTAAAGGCGCCACATCCTCGGAGTTTAGCCTCCTGAGTGTGCGGGAGGTGTGCTGGTGGAGACGTAATGGATGGGGACAGCTCTGGCATATTCTTGGCAGCCAGGCGGCAGCCTAATTGCAGCTCCCCGCTAGTCTGATTCCCTGTGGGGTGTGAAGGCAGGCAGGGTGGGTAAGGGACCGTGGAGGGGAAAGAGCTCAGATTCCAGCAGGTAGGTAGGGTGGCATCTCTAACTCTCTCTCTCTCTCTCTCTCTAACTCTCAAAGTTTGGAGAGGCTAATTGCTAGTGATGGAGATTATGTTTTGGGGCTGTTTACATCTAGTGCCGGATGTCGCTTAAAGCATGCAGTCAGGAGTCTCTCAGGGAGGCTAGCTTCTGTTTCTCTAGCTCTCCAACAACATGCACAGACTGGGGTAAGCTGTTCTCTCAGCTCCTAGTTTTCAATATATGGCCCAGGGGCTGAATTCGGCCCTTCTCATCATTTCACGTGATTAAAAAACTTGAAAACAGTTGTAGTTATATGGCCTGCCTGAAAATAGTTTTAACAATGTGTAAAATAATTATCACACTCCCATAACGTAACCCTGCCAGCTCTGCATGCACGGCATGTCACTGTTGAACTCAACTATGAGGTGCATCATTTACATTTACATTTACATTTAGGCATTTAGCAGACGCTTTTATCCAAAGCGACTTACAAAAGAGGATAACATTCAAGCTACAACACAATGAAAGAAACTAACAAAGAGTGCATATTGCTAACATAAAACTGCACTATTTTAAGTTGAAAGTGCAATAGTGCAATAAAGTGCAGCATAAAAGAGAAGTTAAGTACAAGTTGTTAAGTGCATTCTCAGAATTCACGCCAGGAGAAATTCTTGGAAGAGCTGGGTTTTCAAGAGTTTCTTGAAGGTGGATCATGCTTAATTACCGACAGGACATGAAGACACTATTAATGGTGTGGAAGTCAGAACACAGACACACTAAGACAGTGCTGGTGATGGTCAGAAACAGTTTGTGGTCACGCATGCAGATAGAATATGGCAACCCTCTGGGGAAAGGCATAATGCTCATGTGGCCTGTGATTAAAAATGAGTTTGACACCCCTGTCCTAGTACATGACTGTGTGGTTACACGTGGTGGTAAAATTGGTGATTATAGTCAGATCCTGCTTTTGCCCCTCACTCCCGCCGTGCTTTGAGCCACTTGAAAGTGGCTAATGTAGAAAGAGAATTCATGGCTAATCATTTGAACCGTCTCATCATGTCTCGTTCCGCTGCTGATCAGACTCAAAGAAAAATTGGGGCCTTTGAAAAAGCGGGTGACATTTTGCCTGCTGTGAAATCCAGAGATCTGTAGCTTACTCGCGCCCAGACTCCAGGAAGAGATTTTTCCTCTCAGTAAAGAGGAAAAAGGGATTTCTGTTTAGCTGTAAAGCAGCTGAATAGATGTTTAGAAAAAAACTAATGTTTTTTTTTTTTCTCGTGCACAAAGGATACATGTTGTTCTCTTTCTCATGTCTGTTTTGCTCCCTGCATCGTTTACAAACATGATCTTTGCTGAGGGCTGCATCAGCTAGAGTCCTAATTCTGTTGAGCTTTATTCTCAGAGAATAGGTTTATGGACTGTGCCAGAAAACCCATTCACTACTTCAGGCCCTCCCAAAGCGCTCATATCACGAGAAATCCTTGATCTATGAAGAACGCATTCTAATCCCCGGTGGCAACATTTGTAGATACGCGGCTTCTGTTTGCTCTGTCGGAGTACTTACATTCCCATGAGAACGGCTCTTGATAACTCCGGATATTGTGAATTTGTGACATTGCCGAAGAACTCCTCAAAACTAATGTGCTTGTTTTTTTCCGAGGAACGTCTCCTGCGTTGTGTTCTGGCACACGTTGGATTATTGTCTGTGCCCTTGTGACAAATTGGATACAGGATGACTTTGACTCTATATTTTTTTTCTTGAAGACAGATGGAAAGGGACAGGAGGAAGGGGGGGGTTGATCAGTGGGGATGGAACTGGAGGGGTGGATGAGATGGCACATCTGGAGATGGCGTGATGAAGACGGACAGGGAGCACTCTCTCTCTCTCTCTCTGTGCTGATGAATGAAAGCCATGTGTGCTCCGACCCATCCCTCCTCCTCTCCTCTTCCTCCTCTTCATCCTCCTCATCTCCACCAAGCTCAGCCCAGCTCAGTCAGCTCAACTCCGCTCAAAATTCCTTGCCCGTTTTGATGTCTCTGTGTGTGTGTGTGTGTGTGTGTCTGTGTTCTGTGCGGTTGTCTCAGGCGTGCTTTTAAAAAGCCGGTCGGCCTCGACAAAAGTCTTTGCGCGTGAATGTCTCATTGGCAGCGTTTTTTCTCTCCTTCACAGGCGGCATGCTGGGAGGGTCTGCAGCTGTGAGGCACATCGCATGCAAGCGCAGATAACTCTGCGTATTTGTTATAATGGGCTGCCTCCATTAATACGCAATTAGCCTTGGCTTTTGTTTTCATTCCGGGAGACGTGCGTGTGTGGCTTGATGATGACTTGAGATCAGTGTGTGACTCTCTCTCTCTCTCTATGTCTCTCTCTCTCTCTGTGTGTGTGTGTATGTGTATACATGTGTGTGATTTTTGTGTAATGTGGGTCTATGGATGTGTGTTTGTTTTTGTGTGCCGCTGTGTATGTGTATGTGTGTGTGTGTGTGTGTGTGTGTGTGTTTCTCAGTGAGTGCAAATATTAATGATGTGTATCCCTCCATATTGCAAGCACCACTGCTTCTGCTCAAGGTAGAGTGTGAGTTGGGAGAGCTCAGCCACAAGTGTGTCATGCTTTGGTGTGTGTATGTGTGTGTGTGTGTGTGTGTGTGTGTGTGTGTGTGTGTGTCTGAGAATGCAGTCGGTCCATTTGATGTGTTTTCCCCATGGTCCCACAGTGCATTTTCTGTTTGTGTGCTAAAGGAGCCATTATTGCCCACACGCCTAGGCACAGCCCTACTGACTGTCTTTCCCACTACCACACTCTTTCACTCATTCCCACTCTTTCTCTCTGTCTTACACACACACAGACACACACACACACACACACACACACATACACACACAGAAAGAGAAGGAAAAACACTCTCACTCATACACTCAGACATTCAAACAAAATGCCATTTGGCACACACACACACACACACACACGCACGCGTATGCATACACACACACTGATACACACACATACGCGCTCCCAGACACTCAGACACTCACACATTAACACAAAATACCATTAGAAGAAACACCAAGTGGTAATGGCTCTGAGTACTGTCCAGTTTTAATGCACTTGTACTGATGACCTCACTGTTCTATTAACAGGGCCTCTCGCTCTCTCCCCGCTCCTGCTCTCCCTCTCTCTTTTTCTTTCTCTGTCTGTCTCTCCCCCTCTGTCTCTTTACCTCCCCCCCCTTCTCTCTTTCTCTCCTCTTTCCCCTCCTCCCTTCTCTTTCTTTCTCTGTCTCTCCCCTTTCCTCCTCTCTCTCTCTCTCTCTCTCTCTCTCTCTACTCTGATCAGCTCAGCCTTACTGCTTCCCCAGAGCCCTACAGTATTCATGTCAGCCTAGAACTCCTCTGCATACAGACCCATTGCTTTGAACTGGCCCTCCTACACACACACACACACACACACACACACACACACACACTGCCTTGATCATAGCCTGTCCATCTGGGATCTCACTGCCACGGCGTGCCTGATTGCATAGAACGATGGAGTCTGGGCAGGGCCCTGCCTTTGCTAAACTGGAATGCCCCAATCCCCCTGTCTAATAGGATGTTGGGGATACACACAAACATACACACACACACACACACACACACACACACAGATATGGTATGTCTATACACAGTACTGTTTATGTGATCGCACTCACATAGCCACGCTGTCATATACACACAGATGCAGGAAAATCCATACATAAATCTCTCGGTCCCAACACACTTATTACTGTATAATATTTGACCTTATTCCCCCCTCCTACACACACACACACAGATATGGTATGTCCTTATACCATACTGTTTATATGGTCACACTCACATGCACATGCTGTAATGTACACACAGATGCAGGAAAATCCATGTGTCTAATCCACATTTACTACTGCACAGAATGTGACTTCCTCCCTCTCTCTCTATCTCAAACGCACACACACACACACATTCACACACAAAGTCTCTTGTAAATCCATCCCTTCTACACACACACACACACACACATGCACACACACACACACACACACACACACACACACACACACATCCGCTCATCAATGTGTTCACGAGAGCATTGATGGAAAGACCTAGTGATTGGCTGGGGGATAATGACTCGGTGAGCTTGCTGGGCCGGGCTGCCTGCCGGTGCTGCGTCTGATTCAGGCGCACTCTCAGCTCACGCCTCACAATCCAACATCTGTTTATGGAGACATCAAAGTGGCATGCAGGCAGGCCCGCACAGCCCAGGAGGAAGGACAGGTATTTATGGAGATGACTTAAACAGATTAAAAGCCCCCTTGGTTTTTTTTTCTGTCTTTCTGCTTTTTACTTTCTTTCATTCTTTTTTTTTTTGTCTGTCCGTCTGCTCGCTCCTGTGCATTTGCTACTCTGGTGGCTCATTTTAAAAAATGGACCTCCAGACAAAAAAAAAAAAGAAAAGAAAAGAAAAGAAAAAAGAAAACACCCCAGTCTTTCCTTGTTGTCATCTCCCTGTGTGTATTTATTAGTCTGACAGTAGTTTGGGGTGCGCTCTGTCTGTCTATCTGCCTTTCATTCTTTCTTTCTGTCTTGTTTATTTCTGTCTCTCATGTCGGTGGTTGGTGCCGGTTGGTGTTAGTGTGTGCAGAGCTGTTGGCAGGCTGTGGGGGGGCTGTGTGTTATGGTGGGCTCAAGGAGATAAGAGCAAGAGGGCATCGCTGGCTTGTCGGATTTGATTCTGCAGCGCCGTTATCTCATGTGACCAGGGACACTCCGATTTGAATTGGGCTGCAGGGCGCTGTCTTAGCCACTTGTAAAAAGGGTGCGTTTTCAGGATGCTGCCATTTCTCTACTTTTTTTTCCCCCACTTTTTTTTAGCCTTTGAGGGAAGAACACAAAACGTATTACAAATGTCTTGTCATTTCTATGAATTGAAACCGGAAAATGTTTTCAATGTTTTTCCATCAGCAGAAATGAATAAATCAACACAGGGAGATCCAGGGGATCTGGAGATATTTGCTGCACTGGTCATTTATAATTGCAGATGAGTTCTGCGTCCGTTGTCATTCCATCAGCCGAGAGCAGATAGCTTCTTGCCTTGTTCTCTTATGCTCACAGTGAAATGAGGGGAAAAAGAGAGGGAACCTTCTTTCTCCTTTGCCTTTTTCCATTGGCATATGGAATATTTATGAGGCTGCCCCTCCGTTTATCTGGGGTTAGTGCTGTTTGATACAGTATTGTAAGACGGCGATTAAAAGTGTGCCAGCGCCTCCCCTGGGGATTCTTGGCTCAGGTGCAGCAGTGGAACAACTCCATTGTTCCTATTGAGTATCTCTGTGTGTGTTTATCAGATGCCTATTTCACAAGCCATTAGAGACCGCTGAAAGAGGGCCCTGATCAAATGTACAGGTGGAAAAGTATGCCTTTGTGTGTGTGTGTGTGTGTTTGTGTGTGTGTGTGTGTGTGTGTGTGCGTGTGTGTGTGCATGTGTTTTGAGGGTTGAGGGGAAATTGGTGGGTTACTTTCTCTGATCGCTCCGCAGAGGAGTTAATTTGATTGGGGGGGATCTTGTTTGTCAGCTTGGATGACAAGAAGAATATTTCCCCGTAGACCCGATCTCACTTTCACCTCCATTAGTTGCTGGTCTATCGGCAGCTAATCACATATTCCTGATATTAACATCCCTCAGCAGTGGATTGTGCTTGGGAGTGACTGCGTGTGTATATTACTTATTCCCTGCTCTTGGTGTTTGGGGTTACGGAGCACTACAGAGTGAAGTGTAGACTTCTGTAGTTGTTTTAGTTTTTCTCACCAAGCGCCAATCCATACTATATGCAAACTGTACTCCTAGCCCCCAGGAGGTGTGAAAGGGCACGGAGGGCATGGCGGTATTGATCTGGGTGCCCCCGTGATGAGGAGACGCACGCGCCCTCTGACTACCACCCCATTGGACTCTGCTCATTCGCCAGCATCGCATCGCAGAGGTTTGAATGCCTTTCTGGTGACAGATCGCACACACCCGCTGGGTTTAATTGTGCTGACGGATCACCACCACCATGTGTTGTTCATTTTTTGCCCCATTTTTTTTCCCGGTGTATTCTGCCCTTCCCAGCGAGGCCAGATCTCTAAATCACAGCAAGTGCGGAGCATGTGTTGAGCTGAGCTAATCTATTGAGTTGATCTGGCGTGCTGTAATGAGGGACAGGGTGAGATTTGGAGCCCTGCGGTGATACTGGCCTTCCTGGTGGCGTAATGATTACTTCACCCCTGCCCTCCCCTCCCACCCCCCTCTCATCAGCTATTCACACACACACACACACACTCACACACACATACACACACAGAATCTCTCTCTCTCTCTCACACACACACACACACACACACACATACACACCACTCCTCAACCCCCTGTGAGGCCTTCAGCTCTGCTGGTGGTTGGAGGCATGCAGCTCTAATCAGTCAGAGTATGGGAAATCCTTACATGGATTATTTTGATTGCCAGCATGCATGTGTGTATCCTGTTTGTATAACTCTTTTTGTGTGTGTGTACGTGTGTACGTGCGTACGTGCGTGTGCATGCGGATGCATATTTTGGCACTTCTGAGGTTAGGAGTGTTTTATTGTGCATTTGTGAGTGTGTGTGTGTGTGTGTGTGTGTGTGTGTGTGTGGGTTGTAGTTTAGTGCTTGCATTCTGTGTGGTGGTGGTAGCAGCGATGGTGTGTGTGTGTGTGTGTGTGTGTGTGTGTGTGTGTGTGTGTGATTGTGCATGTGGTGGAGCTGATAGTGTCCATGTGAGTGAGTACAGATAGTGGCAGAGCAGTGCCATGCTGGTCCCAGGGGAACCAGACACACACACACACACACACACACACACACACACACAGACGCACACACATACGGCTGCCTCTACTGCTGCTGCTGCTGCTGTTGTTGCTGGTGGTCTATGGGTTTCCAACTCTCATTTGTCCTCATCTGTCATTTGCATACGTTTGGTAGCTCAGCCATCACTGCTATGCAGACACACACACACACACACACACACACACACTCCTTCCCCCCATTGTCTTAGTGCTCATCATTATCAGCAGCAGAAACACTCCTCCTGTCTTCCTCTTCTCCTCATCAATTATCCATCTATCCTCCCATCCTCCCCTTTTTCCCTACGTCTCGCCATTCTCTTTCTCTTTCCAGGAACGCCCCTGATCCCAGAATAGCCATCACTACCTCTCTCTCTGTCTTGCGTGCGTGTGTGTTTGTGTGTGTGTGTGTGTGTGTGTGTGTGTGTGTGTGTCTCATACTTCTTACTGTTGTGTGTCGGCACAGCCTAAGTGGAGTTGCTTAGGCTTGCATCACTCCACAGCAATGATCATTATATCTGATTCTGCGTTGCTGCGGTGTGTGTGTGTGTGTGTGTGTGTGCTTTTGTATGTCTGTGTGTGTTTTGTGTGTGTGTGTGTGTGTGAGAGAGAGATGGTGATTTGTCACAGTGGCTGCTGAGGCCATGCTTGGCTGTGCTCACCACAATTTTATCCATGTAGTGAAGATGAGGGGGCAGGGGTGGAGGTCGGAGGTGCTGGGTGGGTGAGTGTGTGAGTAGATGTGTGTGTGCGTGTGTGTGTGTGTGTGTGTGTGTGTGTGTGTGTGTGTGTGTGGGGCGGGGCGGGGGTTGTTGAGAGGATGTGTAAGTGGCAATAAGAGAGCAGAGTGTACGAAGAGACGGTAGTGGGGGAAAGAAAAAGCTGTGTGTGTGTGTGTGTTTGTGTGTGTGTGTGTGTGTGTGTGTGTGTGTGTGTGTGTGTGTGTGTGTGGTGTGACTGATCAGAGTTTCCCTGTGTGGCTCTTGGCTGAGGTTCAGGAGTGGTTGCAGTGGTAAGGGGCTGCGTGCTGTGTGTGTATGTGTGTGCCTGTGTGTGTGTGTCTGTGCATCTGTGTGTATCTGTGTGCCTGTGTGTGTGTCTGTGCATCTGTGTGTGTGTGTGTCTGTGTGTGTCTTTGTGTGTGTGTGTGTGTGTGTGTGTGCGTGTGTGTCTGCGTGTGTGTGTGTGTGTGTGTGTGTGTGTGTGTGTGTGGTTCTGTGTGTGTGTGTGTGTGTGTGTGTGTGTGTGTCTGTGTGTGCTATGTGGATGAGGGGAGTGGGTTGGTGGTGGTGAGGGGTAGAGGGCAGACCAAAGGAATGGCAACTGTGTGATACTGATGGAAGGAGAATAAGAGCACACACACACTTACACACACACACACACACACACACACACACACATAGTCACTCTCTCTCTCTGTCTCTCACACACACACACACACACTCATTGTGAGAGCCACAGACAGTGCACACACGCACACACACACACACTGAGCCACAGACGGCATAACAGCGCTAACCAAAACCTCAGTGGAGCCCCGCTGCTCGTGCTCCCTCTAAGGACAGCCCCGCAGACAGGAACTCAACAGAACTCAACAGTGTTCTCAACATTGCAGATCTTTTTCCCTCTCACTTTTTTTTCTCCTCCCCTCCTCCTCTCCGATGCTCCATTGCGGGCTGAGATCCATTTATGGAAAAACATGGAAAAACCGGCCTGGCCCGGCTGTGTTTGAAACACTTTAGATGTTCCTCTCGCGCTCATGAAAATGGACTCCTCCCTCCCTGTTATCCTCCTATTATTGCACATTGTTCATTCTCTCTCTTTCTCTCTCTCTCGGTCACTTATTCTCTCTCTCACACACACTCTCTCATTCTCTCTCCATCTCTCTCTCTATCTCTCTCTCACTCTCTCACTCACTCATTCTCTCTCCTCCAGCAGATCAAAGTGGTCCATGCTAACAAGGGGCAGGATGTACTTTCTTTGAGATATTGGCCGATCTAACGAAGGGTGACACATTCTTGCAGGACTCATTGACCCTGGGTCGTAATGAGGACTTGTCATCCATTTC
>PYXC01002637.1:0-10423 GCA_015244755.2 Tenualosa ilisha | reverse complement strand
AGACTTGACCATATACACAATTTTGAATATGAAGTTGCAAGATAAATCTTAGTTCTAACTGATAGTCACTTATTGAAAATGACATTTTTGTCATCCACACATTGTTGCCTATAAAACCAGCTGTCCTCAGCGAGGAGATAATCATTTCAACTTGATTAACATAGTACACGTTTTCACTCTACATTGAACTTTTTTGTTATATGAGGCAAAACAATTATGTTACAATTATAAAACAATTATAACACTTTGTGCCAGGGTTTGGAATAGGTGTTGAATTGTGTAAAACATGGAATTACTGTATGAAATGTGTTCAATTATCTATATGTTAGCTCTGCTCTATGTAGTTTCTTAGTGGACTTGTAGTCAAAGGGTCACAGGTTATGTAGGCCCACCACACAATGGGACACTTTCCCCCAAACACTGCTGCTTAGGCTGTTTACATGTGTAATGGATTAAATAGAGAGGTTGAATTTGACCTGGCTAGGATCAGTTGAATGAAGAGCAGAGAACCATATTGTAACACAAGCAATGATGCAAGTAAACACAGCTTGAAGAGCTTACTTAAAACCAGTAGGTACAGCAGTTCCCTGAAAATTAGAAATGCCATGTTCCCCACCAAGATCTTCCAATATCAAGAAAAAAGACAAAGTACTGTAAATTTGAATTCAATTTGAAGTTTTAATTGTGAAGAAAACCCCACCAGAACTCTACTTATAATTGGGATGTATTGTGGATATTCCAAGACTTTCCACTCTGGTACTGGCCACACAAACTCTGCAGGGTGAACCTTAGTAAAACAGACATAGACATGAGTACACAACATAGAATAAGACGAAAGATGAATATTAATGCATGACCATCAACAGTCAAAAATATATTATAAATTATACATATAGATACACACACAGTATATACACTGCTCAAAAAAATAAAGGGAACACCAAAACACCACAATGCAACTCCAAGTCAATCATACTTCTGTGAAATCAGCCTGCTCAGTTGGGAAGCAACACTGGTTGTGAATCCATTTTACCTATTGTTGTGCAAATTAACAGGCAACAGGTAGAAATGAGAGCTAATTACCAAGACACGCCATAAAAATAGAGTTATTCTGCAGATGGTGTCCATAGACCATTTCTCTGTTTTCATCCTTTCTGACTGATCTTTTGGTCACATTTGCATTTTGTCAGTGTCCTGCCCCTGGAGGTACCATGAGGCGCTATCGATCAACTCATTTTTACCTGTTGCCTATTAATGTGCAAAACAGTAGGTAAAATGGATTCACAATTCTTCCCAACTGGACATTTCACAGAAGTATGATCGACTTGGAGTTGCAGTGCTTTGTTTTGGTGTTCCCTTTATTTTGTTCTGCAGTGAGTACTCTGGTGAACCCAGGTAAGAGCTCTGTGAGGTACTCCTCTAAGCTTAGGAGGCATTGCAGAGAAAGTTTATATGTTTGATGGGTTGCGCTTGTTTTTTTGTCTAGTTTTGTCTTCTGCCCGTCCCCCTACTTGGAGTGGTATTTTTTTTAAACTATGATGTTTCTTTTTAACTATTTTGTCTTGCTTTTGTACTTTGCTATGGACCATGTATTTGTATCTGAGACAAATAAAGAATTGAATTGAATTATATATACAAACACACGGAGTTGTATGCATAATGTTTTAACAAAAACAGTAAAACAGGCTTACCATTCAAGTACTTCGCAACAAACTCTTCACTGCTCTTTGCATGAACATCAGGCTTTGGATCAGGGATATACCACACGTTCACCTGCAGTCAACTTTAGATCAGGTATGTGTGTCAGACAGGAGCTTGGGAGTAGAGACAGAGGGGGAGAGATAAAACCACAGGCATTTTAGGGAAATGGGAAAAGACATGATAAACACAGCAAACTCCATCTGGAAGCATAAGTTCCAGGCAATCAATGATGCTTTACTTTTACTTTTGATTAAATAGAATACTAAATTGTAAACATACATTTGAATTGCATTGCCAGTACATGTTGTAGTACATGGCCCCTGATGTAAGCTACCATGTATTTTGAGAGAGGCAGATACTCATTTCTCTCTCTCTCTCTCTCTCTCTCTCTCTCAGACAACAACAATAACAACATCTATGGAGGAAGTTCAGTACAGGAGCAAACTGAGATGATACGCAACAATAACCTTAGCATGCAAGCATATACAAATAATATCTAACATGCGAGCATATACAAAAAATAACCGTTAGTGTTTTTTTACAACCATTATAAAAAAAGAAAAAGGTTACACTTACTCAAGGTAAGACACACCTCATCGTCTGAAGTAGGACTAATTTCGCTTAAGTGTCGGCTAATGTGAGTGAGGCTAATGTTAGCAGCACCCGTATAGACAAGATAACTCTAACAATAGGAGAGCTAGCCAGCTAGCAACTAGCAGGTCGCCAAAAGCCGACAGTTATCGACTTAAATCACAATCAGGGAATTATTCACCCTCTTTCGGCAAAATGGCAGACAGCAAAACAATTTTATCCAAGAGGTGGTTGCGACGGCATGTTAAAAAAGGGCCGGATGCGGCCCTAGCAGCGCTTCACTCCCACAGACCCACTCACCTTTGCCCGGCTGCCGACACAGAGTTGCCACCATCAGTTGCAAACCGCTCAAACGTCCCGGCCAGTTTTGAAACTCTGAGTGACGTAGATGGGATAGATGGGGATTGGTTTATGGCATCAGATGTGAGCGCCTCCTCTAGTGAGGATGACTTTGATTTTGATGATCTGCCTAGCTGTAGTAGTTCAGAGGAGGGGGACAGTTTGTTTCCAGATGACAACAGGGACTTCAGACGTGACCTCAAGGCATGGGTAGTTTCAACCAACACACCAATCTCACACATTTCTAGCCTGCTCTCCGAGCTTCGCAAGCACTTCCCCAATTCCAATCTCCCTAAAGATGGCCGCATCCTCCTTTCAACCCCAACTTATTCGGAGGTGGTATCAACAGCCGGGGGGGGGAAATGCATTATTTTGGTGTGGTAAATGGGGTCTTGGGCCGAATGCGGGAACATACCGGGCTAACTGAACACCAGGCTCTCAAATTACAAATCAATGTTGATGGCCTGCCTCTTTTTAAAAGTAGCAGCCAGCAATTTTCTTTTCTTTAAGAACATCAAGTCACACAACTCATATTATGGCTGTGAAAGGTGTGTGCTTGAGGGATCTTGGCAGAACCAGAGACTTAACTACCCGAAACAGCCTCTGTTCTCAGAACTGACGAAAGCTTTCTGAAAAAAAACTAACAATGACCATCACAAAGCAGGTGACAGAGCTCTTGTTGTAATGTAAAAGTGGGATAATACTCAATTATGAACTACTATGAACCTTAGCTAAAACCATAGGCAACTCATAGTCTGTAGTCTACTGATTGTAATTTTTCTCCACGACCCCTGGCAGTTGGGTTAGCCCCTTGAGTCGTGGATCTGCCCAAGGTTTCTTCCTAGATTAACCGAACATAAGGGAGCTTTTTTTCTTGCCCCTGTTGCTCTTGGGTGCTCCTTCTGTGAAGCGCCACGAGACAATACTATTGTAAAAGGCGCTATATAAATAAAACTGAATTGAATTGAATTGAATTGTTAAGCTAAATGTTGGCTTGGTATCCCAGTTTGTTCTAGACTTCATGCACCTGGTTTGCCTGGGAGTGGTGCGTAAACTAATATGGCTGCGGCAGAAAGGTCCTCTTCCAACACGAATAGGGAATCAAGCCATCAACGTAATTTCGGACCATCTAGTTAAATTGGGAAAGGGGCTGCCAAAGGAGTTTGGGCATAAGTTCCCTACGAGAGGTTGATCGGTGGAAGGCCACTGAATTTCGTACTTTTTTTATTACATACTGGCCCAACTGCTCTTAAGAAAACATTACCAAAGCACATGTACGAACATTTTCTCTTGCTCCACGTCGCAATCACCATTTTATGTTCCCCCCGTCTCCACAACCTGTTCTGTGACTATGCAGAAAGTCTCCTTAAAGTCTTTGTCCAAAATTTCCATGCAATCTACGGCAACTTTCTTGTGTACAACATCCACAGTTTAATTCACCTGG
Source organism: Tenualosa ilisha (assembly GCA_015244755.2). Taxonomy (NCBI): domain Eukaryota; kingdom Metazoa; phylum Chordata; class Actinopteri; order Clupeiformes; family Clupeidae; genus Tenualosa; species Tenualosa ilisha. The sequence goes on along the minus strand of PYXC01002637.1, from coordinate 6,348 downwards.
CAAGTGATGTAAGAAAATATGGCCCACTGCCACAAATTTCTGCTTTCCCCTTTGAAAATTTTCTGTATGAATTGAAAAAACAAATCAGAAAGCCAAATCAGATGTTGCAGCAAATTGTGAGATGGTTAACTGAAAAAGCGAACATCAACACGGTCAGTCCATTTTGTGATGAACCTAGTCCAACCTTACTCTCTCAATACACCTCTGACAGATTCACCCTCTCCACAAAGGACGGCAATAACATTGTATTGTGTGGTGGTGCCACGTTCAAAAGGGAGGCCATATTTGGAAAGCTTGGCGGTGCATCCTTTGTTGTGCGGCAATACTTAGATCAGCGTCCATTTTTCCACTGAACTGGGGACGGCTGTGGTAGAGAACCTGGCAAGACAGACCACATCCATAACAGTCAAAGATATTGACTTTCAGATGGTTGCACTGGAATACAAACAAAAAACTTGTAGTATTTCCTCTTAATCACATGTAAATTAATTGAATTAGTTGCTATCAGCTCAATCTCACTCCTAAATCTACATCTTGATTTTCAATATGTTTTACCTGATTAAAGTATGCTATTGTTTAGATGTATGCGATTGTACATTTCACCAAATCAGAAGAGGTGGAGGTCGTGCCTTGCCGTTGGCTAAGTGTTGACCAGAAGGTGGCCTTCTGGCCACCTTACAAAGACACAAAAAGGGCAAAGACAGCTGTGCTTCAAACAGCTGAGCCAGACAAGACTTGGGGGGGGGGGTATTTTGTAAAGGTCCTCAAGACATACGATGAGACGGACAAAAGTAGGATATACTACTTTTCTCTCCTTTGGCTTAAACTCTCGCTCACCTTATTCTTCTCTACACCTTCTCTCTTCAATACAGACACTTATGAAGCAGCCCGGAAGAAACTTCCTAAAGTCTTACATAGGTGCTACCTCACTTCTGAGAATGAAGGGGGTAAAAGAATGCGAATGTAAGGACTGAACAGTAAACAGCATGTGCTGAAGATTTGCCCCTATCCAATTATGGTTTTGTTTTTCTATTGCAGGCCTTCCATGAAGCCGAAGGACATTCTTCCTGCAGACGAGGGAAGAAACCATATCTGGTCTGATAACAGATGGCCACACATTTTCTCTCACATAGGGACATTTTGTGATAGGCAAGGCACTTTTTACTAACATTGTGCAGTTGTTTATACTTTGTTTTATTGTTCCAATGTAGGGCTAAGAAAAGAGATACACAGCTTCATCGCCAACCACAGCCCCTGCTCCAACTGCCACCTGTGTTCACCCCCCACACTCTGCAGCACCTAGACACAGGTACAACACCGCATTCCAAACTGTTGTAACACAAATCCCATTTTTGGCCATATAGTAACTCTGAAAAATTGTCAAATTTACTTCAAACCAACACCAAAATTTAACATTATTTACAACATACAGTTGGCTGCATAAGTATTGACACCCCTTAAACTTTTCAACATTTTGCCACGTCATGACCTTAAACATAAATCTTTCTTTGAGGGTTTATATGAAAGACCAACACAAAGTGTGTGGAGAGTTTCTGCTTGCCTTTCTTTGCAAGATGTCAGAATAGCCACCCAGGGGCGCTATTTGGATGCCTTGGCTTGAGCGTCGTCCTGCTCAAAATCTTAAGACCAGTTGAAAAATTGCAAGAATTTGAGAAGGCAATTTATTGAAAGCAACAATTTAACCAAAATAAGCTGTTAATCACCTCATCAAAAGTTTTAAGAACACAAGTAAAAACACACAAGAAAAAAAAACAAAACAGAAAATTAAGAGTGGAAAGGAGTGGACTCAGTAATGAGAAATGAGTCCACCGTTATTGTCGCTCACTTACTCACAGAATTTAGCTATAACCCTGTTAAGACCCAAAAGTGCAAAATGCAAATTCTTACAATTTTTAACTGGTCTTATGATTTTGAGCAGGAGTGTGGTCAGGGGAGGATGAGTTTCTCTTCTATTATGCCAATAGCAGTCAATGACATACAGGTACTCATTGCAGCATGAGATGGTGCACCATCATGCATGAAGATGATTTTGTTACAGAAAGCACAGTTCTTCTTTTTTGTGCCATTGAAGAAACTGGTTAGTCAGAAACTCCACATACTTCACAGGTCATTTTCAACAACTTTAGTAACCTTTAAATGCCCTACATGTGTCATTTTCTGATATTCTTGGGTAACATGGCAAAATGTCGAAATGTTCAGGTGGTATGAAAATGTATGCAGCCCACTGTACAATACAATCCATTGCAATATTGAATAAAAATGGCTGCTTCAGCTGGATGTGCTGTGTCTGGCGCTACTTGTGTATGCGTCATTGACATGACGCGCAAATTTTTTGTAGCAGAAATCAGGTGGTGCAACCACAGCTAATGCCACTGTTGTTAAAATATATTAACTATAACATATTCTATATATTCTTATATATGAATAAGTAATGCAAACACAAAATGTGCATGTCATGCCAATGTCCCTTATTCTGTCATTTCTTTGTCTTCATCTTTGTCTATGGTCCTGTAAGACACTTACAGATATTCTTACTTGCAGTTGTTGCCCATACCTCCGCCACTCTTGCCCAGATCTCCACAAATCTGGAAAATCAATTGATAAAAACAGCTCGCCTTCTATAGCAATACTGAAAATCTGTTTAAGCATTTTAAGTTTAGCATGAAGGTCTTGCCATTTTTCTGTCTTGTAGAACGGGATCACGCCTCCTGCGTGCCGTGGTCAAGGTCTTGGTGAAGCAAAACAACTTGCTCCTCCTGGCCTTAACAGGACGCCAGCAGGTAGAAAGCCATGACATCTCTGAAGAATTCAGATTTCCCATGAATTCTGAGGATGACCTGACTAGAGTGGAGGAGCCAAACTTTTGAGGGCCTCATCTCCAAAACTGTTAGAGGCAGGAAGCAGGGCAGGGATTCTTTCAGTTGGCATCAAGAGGTACCTGTACATGAAAAATTAGGCAAATCGAAGAGGGGTACCTGGGGAGGGTGTGTGAATTGACACGGAGTGACCCTTTTCCTTAGTAAAATATTGAACTATGAATTATGAAATCGATTCATTCTTTTTTAATAACCCTGTACTGTATGCATCTTGTCAATGTGAATCTGATGAACTTGTACCGTTGTATTGCACTGCCGAAACTTGAAAATCAACTTTTATCTATTTACAGTAGGTGCATTAGCCGCCCATAAAATCTCTGCCAGCGACTGCGAGGCAGTTGTAAAGACCTGGCTCAAATGCAGTGGGGACAGGAGTGGAGGAAGGAAGAGGAGAGCAGAAAGACAGCAGCGAGGTATGAACAGCAAAAACAATTCAATTCTGCCACACAAAGCCTTTTGACCAAAAATCTTTTTTTGCTATCTTGGTAATCTTTTCAGGCATAAACAGTGACGTTATAGAGTGAGAATACCGTAGCTTAAAATACCACTACATTGAATGCATTTAAGTCGTAGGCTAACATCTCTGAATCGTTACAGGACAGTATCAGCTCACAGCTAGCACTACACTAGATGATACATACGTAACATAATAAATCATACAAAACGTGGGAATACACATATGATTGCAAATGAAAACAGGGGGGGAAATACAGGATTCCCCTAATTAACACACATATTAATTGGGTTGATCGACAAATACTGTACAACACAGATCTGTAAAAACACAAGTGATTGCTAACCTGCTACATCTACGATGTGTAAGGGAGGTCGTCTCCCCTCAACTACTTTCTTTGCTCTACTCTGATTTTTAGAGTTTTATTGCTGATAATAATAATAATAAGAAGAAGAAGTAGTGCGCGTCACTGCTGTCACACACAGCCAAAAATTGAGCAAGCTAGTTAGCGCATTCCACCTGCAGCCACGCAGTGTGAAAAATTCTGCAGTATTGCTATCATTACGATACGTCTACATGCACAAAGCTTAAGTTAGAAAATAAGAAAGCTAAACATTACCTGTATCCACCGATTTGAACGTCTAACTGTGATGATCTTTATTCCAGGTGTACAGCTGCAGAGATGTGTGCAGCCAACTGTTGTACAGCCACTAGTGGTGGACGTGGACACGGACAGCGACGAAAGCGGCAGCAGCAGCAGCCTGGACGAATGAGGACTCCCACACACTCGCCCACATTTATTTATTCTTCTTTTTAATTTTAAATATTCTAAACCTTCAATAAATTATTATACTACCAGTAGCATGTCTAGTGTAATTCCATACGATGTTTATGAGTTTCCTACAAAACAAATCTCATGGTAGGTTTAATTAAAATGAAATCATCGGGTAAAGTTGGCAATGGAAAAAGAAATTATTGGCTAAAGCTATAAGTCAACGTTGGCAATCGTTGGAATTCCAACGCATTTTTGCCTTTTGACGACGTTGGCCCAACGTGTCCCCGGCGGCCTAAATTATGTTGCCCACTGTTGGCAAGTGATGTATGGCCAACGTGTGTTTGCTATCTGGGAAAGTGCTTAAAACTAAACAGGAGCATTCAAACCAGTTATGCTGTAGAAAGTCTTACGAGAGGCAATTATCGAACTTCAACAAAATACTAGATCCGCTCAAGCGGCGCGATACAGTTGCATACAAGGACAAGAAAACGATAGCAGCCACTTAAACAAACCAAAGGCTAACCCACGAATGGCTAGTCGATTCGACAAACAAATACCAACACAAATTCAAAACTAATTAGCAGCTCGCTACACAAACTGCTTTAAGATTACTAATCTCCACAAACACCATACAGTTCTAAACACATAACGCCACAGGTAACAAAACTAAACAGCTCCCGGACGAGCCCCAACTGTTACATACACCGATAATCCACCCTACGGTCCACCGAGCGCTTGCCGCAAGCAAAACAGTCACCGCAAACAACAAAAGAAGACAAACAGAGGGTACAAAGCTAGCTCATTTACCTAATGCGTTGTCTAGGGGTCTTACCTACACGCTAGCTAGGACTGTTGGTTGTAACTTGCCTTGTGTGTCTGAGCTTAACTCGGACGTGATCCTGAATCAATGGCGTAGGTGGTAATGGATGCAACTAAACCTGAGAAGACCGTAGGAGTGCAGCTTACCGGGGAATTGGAATTTGGCTCGGCAAAACAGAATCGGGCGCATTTCAGTTTTCCAGCAGTAAGGAGAGCCATCGGCTTGGCTTCGGCAAAACACGCATTGGCCTAATACACTCGGGTATTCACCTTATGCGCTGAGCATTCTATTTCCCATGATACATTGTGGCTCAACGGACACGTACTGTTTGCTACTTCCGGTCGATGTTTGTTTACGTTGAAGCTATATGGGGCTAGCGGCTAACACCTGTGGTGAGAGCACTTATAACTCCATTAAGCCTTGAAGATGGCACATAAACGATGAATTAGTTAGCGATAAATGTGGATTTGACGGTCAGCTTATTCGTATTCCGCATCCTTCTAAACTAGCGAGATGGGTGGATGATATGAGGCTATTGCCAGCAGTCAGCCATGTTGATATCATCAACTACTCTGTCCTGTCAGAGGGTGTTGATGGTGAAGAACTACTGAGAAGTTCTGAGGCATACAGTTATTTTCACAGCAATAAAGTGGGGCGTGGTTTGGTACACACACATGGTAATTATGTGCTTTTGAAAGTGGAGGTGGAGAGGAGCCAAAGCATTAGCCAGGCTAAACATAGCGCTTGGGCTACGGTACAACAAAGCGGAGTAGTGGAGACATTGGGATGCTCCTGTATTGCCGGTTTAGGGAGATCGTGCAGTCATGCAGCAGCTGTTCTGTGGAAGTATGGATATATTGTTGTTCTATATATTTTCCCTGTACGAATTATAAATAAAATTTTCATAATTAAGTCATTCTGCATGGTGTTTTCGGAGTACCGCTCTGAGGTGCTGAATAAGATGATCATTGACCATCAAAATAGGTTCCCTTGCTGTGTTGTTATTACAGATTGAGAATGCAGTTATCACTGGAAAACAGGCTTGCTTGTACTGATGCACAGCGCAGTTGGATGAAGGGACAGTCAGAAATCTTGAGCTAAAACCATCCAAGACATCAGATTCAGCCACCACAGGGCAGGGAGCGAATTTAACGAAAGTATCTTGCAAAGCACCCTCTACCTCCCACCTCACGATATCTGTCTCTTTCTGAGTTTAAAGAGCTTGTTGATAGTGATCCAGCACAACCACTGTTCCTACTAAAGAAACTGTCTGTTGGGCAAGTGCTACAGCATTAATCCTGTTGCCCAACCCAATCTTGCAAACACTGCAGTTGATGTCCGGTTAGTAGGACCGCATCAGACTCACAACTGTCCTGACATTCTATGTGAGCCATGCAAAGCC
>PYXC01002635.1:0-11453 GCA_015244755.2 Tenualosa ilisha | reverse complement strand
GTGTCACAGTGAAAAATACCTCAGTATGGTTCACTCGTCTTCAGATTCGGTGGGTTCCTGCAACGAAAAATTGAGGATATTGGGCACATGGAAAGTTGGAACGTGGCTGGCATACATAAACCAGACGTTCACATCATGCTGTTTTTAAAAATGTATGATTTAAGGCAGATTGTTTAAATCAGTCAGTGTCACAGTGAAAAATACCTCAGTGTGGTTCACTCGTCTTCAGATTCGGTGGGCCTGCAACGAAAATTGAGGATATTGGGCACATGGAAAGTTGGAACGTGGCTATGCATACATTAAACCAACGTTGTCTTCATGCTGTTTCTAAAAATGTATGATTTAAGGCAGATTGTTGTAAATCAGTCAGTGTCACAGTGAAAAATTACCTCAGGTTTGGTTCACTCGTCTTCAGATTCGGTGGGTCCTGCAACGAAAAATTGAGGATATTGGGCACATGGAAAGTTGGAACGTGGCTGGCATACATAAAACCAGACGTTCACATCATGCTGTTTTTAAAAATGTATGATTTAAGGCAGATTGTTATAAATCAGTCAGTGTCACAGTGAAAAATACCTCAGTGTGGTTTACTCGTCTTCAGATTCGGTGGGGTCCTGCAACGAAAAATTGAGGATATTGGGCACATGGAAAGTTGGAACGTGGCTATACATACATTAAACTAGACGGTGTCTTCATGCTGTTTCTAAAAATGTATGATTTAATGTAGATTTTGGGAAATCAGGCAAAGTCACAGTAAAATTTAGCTCAATCTGGTTCACTCGGCATCAGTTTTGGTGGGGTCCTGCAACGAAAAATTGAGGATATTGGGCACATGGAAAGTTGGAACGTGGCTATGCATACATTAAACCAGACGTTCACATCATGCTGTTTCTAAAAATGTATGATTTAAGGCAGATTGTTGTAAATCAGTCAGTGTCACAGTGAAAAATACCTCAGTGTGGTTCACCCGTCTTCAGATTCGGTGGGGTCCTGCAACGAAAATTTGAGGATATTGGGCACATGGAAAGTTGGAACGTGGCTATGCATACATTAAACCAGCTATTGTCTTCATACTGTTTCTAAAAATGTATGATTTAAGGCAGATTGTTGTAAATCAGTCTGTGTCACAGTGAAAAATACCTCAGTGTGGTTCACTCGTCTTCAGATTCGGTGGGGTCTTGCAACGAAAAATTGAGGATATTGGGCACATGGAAAGTTGGAACGTGGCTATGCATACATTAAACCAGACGTTCACATCATGCTGTTTCTAAAAATGTATGATTTAAGGCAGATTGTTGTAAATCAGTCAGTGTCACAGTGAAAAATACCTCAGTGTGGTTCACTCGTCTTCAGATTCGGTGGGGTCCTGCAACGAAAAATTGAGGATATTGGGCACGTGGAAAGTTGGAACGTGGCTATACATACATTAAACTAGACGGTGTCTTCATGCTGTTTCTAAAAATTTATGATTTAATGTAGATTTTGGGAAATCAGGCAAAGTCACAGTAAAACTTAGCTCAATCTGGTTCACTCGGCATCAGTTTTGGTGGGGTCTTGCAACGAAAAATTGAGGATATTGGGCACATGGAAGGTTGGAACGTGGCTATGCATACATTAAACCAGACGTTCACATCAGGCTGTCTCTAAAAATTTATGATTTAAGGCAGATTGTTGTAAATCAGTCAGTGTCACAGTGAAAAATACCTCAGTGTGGTTCACTCGTCTTCAGATTCGGTGGGGTCCTGCAACGAAAAATTGAGGATATTGGGCACATGGAAAGTTGGAACGTGGCTATGCATACATTAAACCAACGTTGTCTTCATGCTGTTTCTAAAAATGTATGATTTAAGGCAGATTGTTGTAAATCAGTCAGTGTCACAGTGAAAAATACCTCAGTATGGTTCACTCGTCTTCAGATTCGGTGGGTTCCTGCAACGAAAAATTGAGGATATTGGGCACATGGAAAGTTGGAACGTGGCTGGGCATACATAAAACCAGACGTTCACATCATGCTGTTTTTAAAAATGTATGATTTAAGGCAGATTGTTATAAATCAGTCAGTGTCACAGTGAAAAATACCTCAGTGTGGTTTACTCGTCTTCAGATTCGGTGGGGTCCTGCAACGAAAAATTGAGGATATTGGGCACATGGAAAGTTGGAACGTGGCTATACATACATTAAACTAGACGGTGTCTTCATGCTGTTTCTAAAAATGTATGATTTAATGTAGATTTTGGGAAATCAGGCAAAGTCACAGTAAAATTTAGCTCAATCTGGTTCACTCGGCATCAGTTTTGGTGGGGTCCTGCAACGAAAAATTGAGGATATTGGGCACATGGAAAGTTGGAACGTGGCTATGCATACATTAAACCAGACGTTCACATCATGCTGTTTCTAAAAATGTATGATTTAAGGCAGATTGTTGTAAATCAGTCAGTGTCACAGTGAAAAATACCTCAGTGTGGTTCACCCGTCTTCAGATTCGGTGGGGTCCTGCAACGAAAATTTGAGGATATTGGGCACATGGAAAGTTGGAACGTGGCTATGCATACATTAAACCAGCTATTGTCTTCATACTGTTTCTAAAAATGTATGATTTAAGGCAGATTGTTGTAAATCAGTCTGTGTCACAGTGAAAAATACCTCAGTGTGGTTCACTCGTCTTCAGATTCGGTGGGGTCTTGCAACGAAAAATTGAGGATATTGGGCACATGGAAAGTTGGAACGTGGCTATGCATACATTAAACCAGACGTTCACATCATGCTGTTTCTAAAAATGTATGATTTAAGGCAGATTGTTGTAAATCAGTCAGTGTCACAGTGAAAAATACCTCAGTGTGGTTCACTCGTCTTCAGATTCGGTGGGGTCCTGCAACGAAAAATTGAGGATATTGGGCACGTGGAAAGTTGGAACGTGGCTATACATACATTAAACTAGACGGTGTCTTCATGCTGTTTCTAAAAATTTATGATTTAATGTAGATTTTGGGAAATCAGGCAAAGTCACAGTAAAACTTAGCTCAATCTGGTTCACTCGGCATCAGTTTTGGTGGGGTCTTGCAACGAAAAATTGAGGATATTGGGCACATGGAAGGTTGGAACGTGGCTATGCATACATTAAACCAGACGTTCACATCAGGCTGTCTCTAAAAATTTATGATTTAAGGCAGATTGTTGTAAATCAGTCAGTGTCACAGTGAAAAATACCTCAGTGTGGTTCACTCGTCTTCAGATTCGGTGGGTTCCTGCAACGAAAAATTGAGGATATTGGGCACATGGAAAGTTGGAACGTGGCTATGGCATACATTAAACCAGACGTTCACATCATGCTGTTTTTAAAAATGTATGATTTAAGGCAGATTGTTGTAAATCAGTCAGTGTCACAGTGAAAAATACCTCAGTGTGGTTTACTCGTCTTCAGATTCGGTGGGGTCCTGCAACGAAAAATTGAGGATATTGGGCACATGGAAAGTTGGAACGTGGCTATGCATACATTAAACCAGACGGTGTCTTCATGCTGTTTCTAAAAATGTATGATTTAATGTAGATTTTGGAAATCAGGCAAAGTCACAGTAAAATTTACCTCAATCTGGTTCACTCGGCATCAGTTTTGGTGGGGTCCTGCAACGAAAAATTGAGGATATTGGGCACATGGAAAGTTGGAACGTGGCTATGCATACATTAAACCAACGTTGTCTTCATGCTGTTTCTAAAAATGTATGATTTAAGGCAGATTGTTGTAAATCAGTCAGTGTCACAGTGAAAAATACCTCAGTGTGGTTCACTCGTCTTCAGATTCGGTGGGGTCCTGCAACGAAAAATTGAGATATTGGGCACATGGAAAGTTGGAACGTGGCTATGCATACATTAAACCAGACGTTCACATCATGCTGTTTCTGAAAATGTATGATTTAAGGCAGATTGTTGTAAATCAGTCAGCGTCACAGTGAAAAATACCTCAGTGTGGTTCACTCGTCTTCAGATTCGGTGGGGTCCTGCAACGAAAAATTGAGAATATTGGGCACATGGAAAGTTGGAACGTGGCTATGCATACATTAAACAAACGTTGTCTTCATGCTGTTTCTAAAAATGTATGATTTAAGGCAGATTGTTGTAAATCAGTCAGTGTCACAGTGAAAAATACCTCAGTGTGGTTCACTCGTCTTCAGATTCGGTGGGGTCCTGCAACGAAAAATTGAGAATATTGGGCACATGGAAAGTTGGAACGTGGCTATGCATACATTAAACCAACGTTGTCTTCATGCTGTTTCTAAAAATGTATGATTTAAGGCAGATTGTTGTAAATCGGTCAGTGTCACAGTGAAAAATACCTCAGTGTGGTTCACTCGTCTTCAGATTCGGTGGGGTCCTGCAACGAAAAATTGAGGATATTGGGCACATGGAAAGTTGGAACGTGGCTATGCATACATTAAACCAGACGTTCACATCATGCTGTTTCTAAAAATGTATGATTTAAGGCAGATTGTTGTAAATCAGTCAGTGTCACAGTGAAAAATACCTCAGTGTGGTTCACTCGTCTTCAGATTCGGTGGGGTCCTGCAACGAAAAATTGAGGATATTGGGCACATGGAAAGTTGGAACGTGGCTATGCATACATTAAACCAGACGTTCACATCATGCTGTTTCTAAAAATGTATGATTTAAGGCAGATTGTTGTAAATCAGTGCAAAGTCACAGTAAAACTTACCTCAATCTGGTTCACTCGCATCAGTTCTGGTGGGGTCCTGCAACGAAAAATTGAGGATATTGGGCACATGGAAAGTTGGAACGTGGCTATGCATACATTAAACCAGACGTTCACATCATGCTGTTTCTGAAAATGTATGATTTAAGGCAGATTGTTGTAAATCAGTCAGCGTCACAGTGAAAAATACCTCAGTGTGGTTCACTCGTCTTCAGATTCGGTGGGGTCCTGCAACGAAAAATTGAGAATATTGGGCACATGGAAAGTTGGAACGTGGCTATGCATACATTAAACCAACGTTGTCTTCATGCTGTTTCTAAAAATGTATGATTTAAGGCAGATTGTTGTAAATCAGTCAGTGTCACAGTGAAAAATACCTCAGTGTGGTTCACTCGTCTTCAGATTCGGTGGGGTCCTGCAACGAAAAATTGAGGATATTGGGCACATGGAAAGTTGGAACGTGGCTATGCATACATTAAACCAGACGTTGTCTTCATGCTGTTTCTAAAAATGTATGATTTAAGGCAGATTGTTGTAAATCAGTCAGTGTCACAGTGAAAAATACCTCAGTGTGGTTCACTCGTCTTCAGATTCGGTGGGTCCTGCAACGAAAAATTGAGGATATTGGGCACATGGAAAGTTGGAACGTGGCTATGCATACATTAAACCAGACGTTCACATCATGCTGTTTCTAAAAATGTATGATTTAATGTAGATTTTGGAAATCAGTGCAAAGTCACAGTGAAAACTTACCTCAATCTGGTTCACTCGGCATCAGTTTTGGTGGGGTCCTGCAACGAAAAATTGAGGATATTGGGCACATGGAAAGTTGGAACGTGGCTATGCATACATTAAACCAGACGTTCACATCATGCTGTTTCTAAAAATGTATGATTTAAGGCAGATTGTTGTAAATCATGCAAGTCACAGTGAAAATTACCTCAATGTGGTTCACTCGGCATCAGTTCTGGTGGGGTCCTGCAACGAAAAATTGAGGATATTGGGCACATGGAAAGTTGGAACGTGGCTATGCATACATTAAACCAGACGTTCACATCATGCTGTTTCTAAAAATGTATGATTTAAGGCAGATTGTTGTAAATCAGTCAGTGTCACAGTGAAAAATACCTCAGTGTGGTTCACTCGTCTTCAGATTCGGTGGGGTCTGCAACGAAAAATTGAGGATATTGGGCACATGGAAAGTTGGAACGTGGCTATGCATACATTAAACCAGACGTTTCTTCATGCTGTTTCTAAAAATGTATGATTTAAGGCAGATTGTTGTAAATCAGTCAGTGTCACAGTGAAAAATACCTCAGTGTGGTTCACTCGTCTTCAGATTCGGTGGGGTCCTGCAACGAAAAATTGAGGATATTGGGCACATGGAAAGTTGGAACGTGGCTATGCATACATTAAACCAGACGTTCACATCATGCTGTTTCTAAAATGTATGATTTAAGGCAGATTGTTGTAAATCAGTCAGTGTCACAGTGAAAAATACCTCAATCTGGTTCACTCGTCATCAGTTTGGTGGGGTCCTGCAACGAAAAATTGAGGATATTGGGCACATGGAAAGTTGGAACGTGGCTATGCATACATTAAACCAGACGTTCACATCATGCTGTTTCTAAAAATGTATGATTTAAGGCAGATTGTTGTAAATCAGTGCAGTGTCACAGTGAAAAATACCTCAGTGTGGTTCACTCGTCTTCAGATTCGGTGGGGTCCTGCAACGAAAAATTGAGGATATTGGGCACATGGAAAGTTGGAACGTGGCTATGCATACATTAAACCAGACGTTGTCTTCATGCTGTTTCTAAAAATGTATGATTTAATGTAGATTTTTGGAAATCAGCAAAGTCACAGTAAAACTTACCTCAATCTGGTTCACTCGGCATCAGTTTTGGTGGGGTCTTGCAACGAAAAATTGAGGATATTGGGCACATGGAAGGTTGGAACGTGGCTATGCATACATTAAACCAGACGTTCACATCAGGCTGTCTCTAAAAATTTATGATTTAAGGCAGATTGTTGTAAATCAGTCAGTGTCACAGTGAAAAATACCTCAGTGTGGTTCACTCGTCTTCAGATTCGGTGGGGTCCTGCAACGAAAAATTGAGGATATTGGGCACATGGAAAGTTGGAACGTGGCTATGCATACATTAAACCAGACTTTCACATCATGCTGTTTCTGAAAATGTATGATTTAAGGCAGATTGTTGTAAATCAGTCAGTGTCACAGTGAAAAATACCTCAGTGTGGTTCACTTGTCTTCAGATTCGGTGGGTCCTGCAACGAAAAATTGAGGATATTGGGCACATGAAAAGTTGGAACGTGGCTATGCATACATTAAACCAGACGGTGTCTTCATGCTGTTTCTAAAAATGTATGATTTAATGTAGATTTTTGGAAATCAGGCAAAGTCATAGTAAAACTTCCCTCAATCTGGTTCACTCGGCATCAGTTTGGTGGGGTCTTGCAACGAAAAATTGAGGATATTAGGCACATGGAAGTTGGAACGTGGCTATGCATACATTAAACCAGACATTCACATCAGGCTGTCTCTAAAAATTTATGATTTAAGGCAGATTGTTGTAAATCAGTCAGTGTCACAGTGAAAAATACCTCAGTGTGGTTCACTAGTCTTCAGATTCGGTGGGGTCCTGCAACGAAAAATTGAGGATATTGGGCACATGGAAAGTTGGAACGTGGCTATGCATACATTAAACCAACGTTGTCTTCATGCTGTTTCTAAAAATGTATGATTTAAGGCAGATTGTTGTAAATCAGTCAGTGTCACAGTGAAAAATACCTCAGTGTGGTTCACTCGTCTTCAGATTCGGTGGGTTCCTGCAACGAAAAATTGAGGATATTGGGCACATGGAAAGTTGGAACGTGGCTGGCATACATAAACCAGACGTTCACATCATGCTGTTTTAAAAATGTATGATTTAAGGCAGATTGTTATAAATCAGTCAGTGTCACAGTGAAAAATACCTCAGTGTGGTTCACTCGTCTTCAGATTCGGTGGGGTCCTGCAACGAAAAATTGAGGATATTGGGCACATGGAAAGTTGGAACGTGGCTATGCATACATTAAACCAACGTTGTCTTCATGCTGTTTCTAAAAATGTATGATTTAAGGCAGATTGTTGTAAATCAGTCAGTGTCACAGTGAAAAATACCTCAGTGTGGTTCACTCGTCTTCATATTCGGTGGGTCCTGCAACGAAAAATTGAGGATATTGGGCACATGGAAAGTTGGAACGTGGCTTGCATACATAAAACCAGACGTTCACATCATGCTGTTTCTAAAAATGTATGATTTAAGGCAGATTGTTATAAATCAGTCAGTGTCACAGTGAAAAATACCTCAGTGTGGTTCACTCGTCTTCAGATTCGGTGGGGTCCTGCAACGAAAAATTGAGGATATTGGGCACATGGAAAGTTGGAACGTGGCTATACATACATTAAACTAGACGGTGTCTTCATGCTGTTTCTAAAAATGTATGATTTAATGTAGATTTTGGGAAATCAGGCAAAGTCACAGTAAAACTTAGCTCAATCTGGTTCACTCGGCATCAGTTTTGGTGGGGTCCTGCAACGAAAAATTGAGGATATTGGGCACATGGAAAGTTGGAACGTAGCTATGCATACATTAAACCAGACGTTCACATCATGCTGTTTCTAAAATTGTATGATTTATGGCAGGTTGTTGTAAATCAGTCAGTGTCACAGTGAAAAATACCTCAGTGTGGTTCACTCGTTTTCAGAATCGGTGGGGTCTTGCAACGAAAAATTGAGGATATTGGGCACATGGAAAGTTGGAACGTGGCTATGCATACATTAAACCAGACGTTCACATCATGCTGTTTCTAAAAATGTATGATTTAAGGCAGATTGTTGTAAATCAGTCAGTGTCACAGTGAAAAATACCTCAGTGTGGTTCACCCGTCTTCAGATTCGGTGGGGTCCTGCAACGAAAATTTGAGGATATTGGGCACATGGAAAGTTGGAACGTGGCTATGCATACATTAAACCAGCTATTGTCTTCATACTGTTTCTAAAAATGTATGATTTAAGGCAGATTGTTGTAAATCAGTCTGTGTCACAGTGAAAAATACCTCAGTGTGGTTCACTCGTCTTCAGATTCGGTGGGGTCTTGCAACGAAAAATTGAGGATATTGGGCACATGGAAAGTTGGAACGTGGCTATGCATACATTAAACCAGACGTTCACATCATGCTGTTTCTAAAAATGTATGATTTAAGGCAGATTGTTGTAAATCAGTCAGTGTCACAGTGAAAAATACCTCAGTGTGGTTCACTCGTCTTCAGATTCGGTGGGGTCCTGCAACGAAAAATTGAGGATATTGGGCACGTGGAAAGTTGGAACGTGGCTATACATACATTAAACTAGACGGTGTCTTCATGCTGTTTCTAAAAATGTATGATTTAATGTAGATTTTGGGAAATCAGGCAAAGTCACAGTAAAACTTAGCTCAATCTGGATCACTCGGCATCAGTTTTGGTGGGGTCCTGCAACGAAAAATTGAGGATATTGGGCACATGGAAAGTTGGAACGTGGCTATGCATACATTAAACCAGACGTTCACATCATGCTGTTTCTAAAAATGTATGATTTAAGGCAGATTGTTGTAAATCAGTCAGTGTCACAGTGAAAAATACCTCAGTGTGGTTCACTCGTTTCAGAATCGGTGGGGTCTTGCAACGAAAAATTGAGGATATTGGGCACATGGAAAGTTGGAACGTGGCTATGCATACATTAAACCAGACGTTCACATCATGCTGTTTCTAAAAATGTATGATTTAAGGCAGATTGTTGTAAATCAGTCAGTGTCACAGTGAAAAATACCTCAGTGTGGTTCACTCGTCTTCAGATTCGGTGGGGTCCTGCAACGAAAATTTGAGGATATTGGGCACATGGAAAGTTGGAACGTGGCTATGCATACATTAAACTAGACGTGTCTTCATGCTGTTTCTAAAAATGTATGATTTAAGGCTAGATTGTTGGTAAATCAGTGCAAAGTCACAGTAAAACTTACTCAATCTGGTTCACTCGGCATCAGTTTTGGTGGGGTCCTGCAACGAAAAATTGAGGATATTGGGCACATGGAAAGTTGGAACGTGGCTATGCATACATTAAACCAGACGTTCACATCATGCTGTTTCTGAAAATGTATGATTTAAGTCAGATTGTTGTAAATCAGTCAGTGTCACAGTGAAAAATACCTCAGTGTGGTTCACTCGTCTTCAGATTCGGTGGGGTCCTGCAACGAAAAATTGAGGATATTCAGCACATGGAAAGTTGGAACATGGCTATGCATACATTAAACCAGACGTTCACATCATGCTGTTTCTAAAATTGTATGATTTAAGGCAGATTGTTGTAAATCAGTCAGTGTCACAGTGAAAAATACCTCAGTGTGGTTCACTCGTCTTCAGATTCGGTGGGGTCCTGCAACGAAAAATTGAGAATATTGGGCACATGGAAAGTTGGAACGTGGCTATGCATACATTAAACCAGACGTTCACATCATGCTGTTTCTAAAAATGTATGATTTAAGGCAGATTGTTGTAAATCCGTCAGTGTCAAAGTGAAAAATACCTCAGTGTGGTTCACTCGTCTTCAGATTCGGTGGGGTCCTGCAACGAAAAATTGAGGATATTGGGCATATGGAAAGTTGGAACGTGGCCATGCATACATTAAACCAGACGTTGTCTTCATGCTGTTTCTAAAAATGTATGATTAATGTAGATTTTGGAAATCATGGCAAAGTCACAGTAAAACTTACCTCAATCTAGTTCACTCGGCATCAGTTTTGGTGGGGTCCTGCAACGAAAAATTGAGGATATTGGGCACATGGAAAGTTGGAACGTGGCTATGCATACATTAAACCAGACGTTCACATCAGGCTGTCTCTTAAAATTTTATGATTTAAGGCAGATTGTTGTAAATCAGTCAGTGTCACAGTGAAAAATACCTCAGTGTGGTTCACTCGTCTTCAGATTCGGTGGGGTCCTGCAACGAAAAATTGAGGATATTGGGCACATGGAAAGTTGGAACGTGGCTATGCATACATTAAACCAACGTTGTCTTCATGCTGTTTCTAAAAATGTATGATTTAAGGCAGATTGTTGTAAATCAGTTAGTGTCACAGTGTAAAATACCTCAGTGTGGTTCACTCGTCTTCAGATTCGGTGGGGTCCTGCAACGAAAAATTGAGGATTTTGGGCACATGGAAAGTTGGAACGTGGCTATGCATACATTAAACCAGACGGTGTCTTCATGCTGTTTCTAAAAATGTATGATTTAATGTAGATTTTTGGAAATCAGGCAAAGTCACAGTAAAACTTACCTCAATCTGGTTCACTCGGCATCAGTTTTGGTGGGGTCCTGCAACGAAAAATTGAGGACATTGGGCACATGGAAAGTTGGAACGTAGCTATGCATACATTAAACCAGACGTTCACATCATGCTGTTTCAAAAATTGTATGATTTAAGGCAGATTGTTGTAAATCAGTCAGTGTCACAGTGAAAAATACCTCAGTGTGGTTCACTTGTCTTCAGATTCGGTGGGGTCCTGCAACGAAAAATTGAGGATATTGGGCACATGGAAAGTTGGAACGTAGCTATGCATACATTAAACCAGACGTTCACATCATGCTGTTTCAAAAATTGTATGATTTAAGGCAGATTGTTGTAAATCAGTCAGTGTCACAGTGAAA
>PYXC01002634.1:0-12307 GCA_015244755.2 Tenualosa ilisha | reverse complement strand
TCAATGAAAAATTGAGGATATTGGGCACATGGAAAGTTGGAACGTGGCTATGCATACATTAAACCAGACGTTCACATCATGCTGTTTCTAAAATGTGTGATTTAAGGCAATTGTTGTAAATCAGTCAGTGTCACAAGTGAAAAATACCTCAGTGTGGTTCACTCGTCTTCATTCGGTGGGTCCTGCAATGAAAAATTGAGGATATTGGGCACATGGAAAGTTGGAACGTGGCTATGCATACATTAGACGAGACGTTCACATCATGCTGTTTCTAAAAAATGTATGATTTAAGGCAGATTGTTGTAAATCAGTCAGTGTCACAGTGAAAATACCTCAGTGTGGTTCACTCGTCTTCATATTCGGTGGGGTCCTGCAACGAAAAATTGAGGATATTGGGCACATGGAAAGTTGGAACGTGGCTATGCATACATTAAACCAGACGTTGTCTTCATGCTGTTTCTAAAAATGTATGATTTAAGGCAGATTGTTGTAAATCAGTCAGTGTCACAGTGAAAAATACCTCAGTGTGGTTTACTCGTCTTCATATTCGGTGGGGTCCTGCAACGAAAAATTGAGGATATTGGGCACATGGAAAGTTGGAACGTGGGTATGCATACATTAAACCAGACGTTCACATCATGCTGTTTCCAAAAATGCATGATTTAAGGCAGATTGTTGTAAATCAGGCAAAGTCACAGTAAAACTTACCTCAATCTGGTTCACTCGGCATCAGTTTTGGTGGGGTCCTGCAACGAAAAATTGAGGATATTGGGCACATGGAAAGTTGGAACGTGGCTATGCATACATTAAACAGACGTTCACATCATGCTGTTTCTAAAAATGTGTGATTAAAGGCAAATTGTTGTAAATCAGTCAGTGTCACAGTGAAAAATACCTCAGTGTGGTTCACTCGTCTTCATATTCGGTGGGGTCCTGCAACGAAAAATTGAGGATATTGGGCACATGGATAGTTGGAACGTGGCTATGCATACATTAAACCAGACGTTCACATCATGCTGTTTCTGAAAATGTATGATTTAAGGCAGATTGTTGTAAATCAGTCAGTGTCACAGTGAAAAATACCTCAGTGTGGTTCACTCGTCTTCAGATTCGGTGGGGTCCCGCAACAAAAAATTGAGGATTGGGCAGATGGAAAGTTGGAACGTGGCTATGCATACATAAACCAACGCTGTCTTCATGCCGTTTCTAAAAATGTATGATTTAAGGCAGATTGTTGTAAATCACTCAGTGTCACAGTGAAAAATACCTCAGTGTGGTTCACTCGTCTTCAGATTCGGTGGGTTCCTGCAACGAAAAATTGAGGATATTGGGCAGATGGAAAGTTGGAACGTGGCTATGCATACATTAAACCAGACGTTGTCTTTCATGCTGTTTCTAAAATGTATGATTTAATGTAGATTTTTGGACATCAGGCAAAGTCACAGTAAAACTTACCTTAATCTGGTCACTCGCATCAGTTTGGTGGGTCCTGCAACGAAAAATTGAGGATATTGGGACATGGAAAGTTGGAAGTGGCTATGCATACATTAAACAGACGTTCATCATGCTGTTTCTAAAATGTATGATTTAAGGCAGATTGTTGTAAATCAGTCATGTCACAGTGAAAAATACCTCAGTGTGGTTCACTCGTCTTCAGATTCGGTGGGGTCCTGCAACGAAAATTGAGGATATTGGGCACATGGAAAGTTGGAACGTGGCTATGCATACATTAAACCAGACGTTCACATCATGCTGTTTCTAAAAATGTATGATTTAAGGCAGATTGTTGTAAATCAGGCAAAGTCACAGTAAAATTACCTCATCTGGTTCACTCGCATCAGTTTTGGTGGGGTCCTGCAACGAAAAATTGAGGATATTGGGCACATGGAAAGTTGGAACGTGGCTATGCATACATTAAACCAGACGTTCACATCATGCTGATTCTAAAATGTATGATTTAAGGCAGATTGTTGTAAATCAGTCAGTGTCACAGTGAAAAATACCTCAGTGTGGTTCACTAGTCTTCAGATTCGGTGGGTCCTGCAACGAAAAATTGAGGATATTGGGCACATGGAAAGTTGGAACGTGGCTATGCATACATTAAACCAGACGTTCACATCATGCTGTTTCTAAAAATGTATGATTTAAGGCAGATTGTTGTAAATCAGTCAGTGTCACAGTGAAAAATACCTCAGTGTGGTTCACTCGTCTTCAGATTCGGTGGGGTCCTGCAACGAAAAATTGAGGATATTGGGCACATGGAAAGTTGGAACGTGGCTATGCATACATTAAACCAGACGTTCACATCATGCTGTTTCTGAAAATGTATGATTTAAGGCAGATTGTTGTAAATCAGTCAGTGTCACAGTGAAAAATACCTCAGTGTGGTTCACTCGTCTTCAGATTCGGTGGGGTCCTGCAACGAAAAATTGAGGATATTGGGCACATGGAAAGTTGGAACGTGGCTATGCATACATTAAACCAGACGTTCACATCATGCTGTTTCCAAAAATGTGTGATTTAAGGCAGATTGTTGTAAATCAGGCAAAGTCACAGTAAAACTTACCTCAATCTGGTTCACTCGGCATCAGTTTTGGTGGGGTCCTGCAACGAAAAATTGAGGATATTGGGCACATGGAAAGTTGGAACGTGGCTATGCATACATTAAACCAGACGTTCACATCATGCTGTTTCTAAAAATGTATGATTTAAGGCAGATCGTTGTAAATCAGTCAGTGTCACAGTGAAAAATACCTCAGTGTGGTTCACTCGTCTTCAGATACGGTGGGGTCCTGCAACGAAAAATTGAGGATATTGGGCACATGGAAAGTTGGAACGTGGCTATGCATACATTAAACCAGACGTTGTCTTCATGCTGTTTCTAAAAATGTATGATTTAATGTAGATTTTTGGAAATCAGGCAAAGTCACAGTAAAACTTACCTCCATCTGGTTCACTCAGCATCAGTTTTGGTGGGGTCCTTCAATGAAAAATTGAGGATATTGGGCACATGGAAAGTTGGAACGTGGCTATGCATACATTAAACCAGACGTTCACATCATGCTGTTTCTGAAAATGTATGATTTAAGGCAGATTGTTGTAAATCAGTCAGTGTCACAGTGAAAAATACCTCAGTGTGGTTCACTCGTCTTCAGATTCGGTGGGGTCCTGCAACGAAAAATTGAGGATATTGGGCACATGGAAAGTTGGAACGTGGCTATGCATACATTAAACCAGACGTTCACATCATGCTGTTTCTAAAATGTATGATTTAAGGCAGATTGTTGTAAATCAGTCAGTGTCACAGTGAAAAATACCTCAGTGTGGTTCACTCGTCTTCAGATTCGGTGGGGTCCTGCAACGAAAAATTGAGGATATTGGGCACATGGAAAGTTGGAACGTGGCTATGCATACATTAAACCAGACGTTGTCTTCATGCTGTTTCTAAAAATGTATGATTTAATGTAGATTTTTGGAAATCAGGCAAAGTCACAGTAAAACTTACCTCCATCTGGTTCACTCAGCATCAGTTTTGGTGGGGTCCTTCAATGAAAAATTGAGGATATTGGGCACATGGAAAGTTGGAACGTGGCTATGCATACATTAAACCAGACGTTCACATCATGCTGTTTCTGAAAATGTGTGATTTAAGGCAGATTGTTGTAAATCAGGCAAAGTCACAGTAAAACTTACCTCAATCTGGTTCACTCGCATCAGTTTTGGTGGGGTCCTGCAACGAAAAATTGAGGATATTGGGCACATGGAAAGTTGGAACGTGGCTATGCATACATTAATCCAGACGTTCACATCATGCTGTTTCTAAAAATGTATGATTTAAGGCAGATTGTTGTAAATCAGTCAGTGTCACAGTGAAAAATACCTCAGTGTGGTTCACTCGTCTTCAGATTCGGTGGGGTCCTGCAACGAAAAATTGAGGATATTGGGCACATGGAAAGTTGGAACGTGGCTATGCATACATTAAACCAGACGTTGTCTTCATGCTGTTTCTAAAAATGTATGATTTAATGTAGATTTTTGGAAATCAGGCAAAGTCACAGTAAAACTTACCTCCATCTGGTTCACTCAGCATCAGTTTTGGTGGGGTCCTTCAATGAAAAATTGAGGATATTGGGCACATGGAAAGTTGGAACGTGGCTATGCATACATTAAACCAGACGTTCACATCATGCTGTTTCTGAAAATGTATGATTTAAGGCAGATTGTTGTAAATCAGTCAGTGTCACAGTGAAAAATACCTCAGTGTGGTTCACTAGTCTTCAGATTCGGTGGGGTCCTGCAACGAAAAATTGAGGATATTGGGCACATGGAAAGTTGGAACGTGGCTATGCATACATTAAACCAGACGTTCACATCATGCTGTTTCTGAAAATGTATGATTTAAGGCAGATTGTTGTAAATCAGTCAGTGTCACAGTGAAAAATACCTCAGTGTGGTTCACTCGTCTTCAGATTCGGTGGGGTCCTGCAACGAAAAATTGAGGATATTGGGCACATGGAAAGTTGGAACGTGGCTATGCATACATTAAACCAGACGTTGTCTTCATGCTGTTTCTAAAAATGTATGATTTAATGTAGATTTTTGGAAATCAGGCAAAGTCACAGTAAAACTTACCTCCATCTGGTTCACTCAGCATCAGTTTTGGTGGGGTGCTTCAATGAAAAATTGAGGATATTGGGCACATGGAAAGTTGGAACGTGGCTATGCATACATTAAACCAGACGTTCACATCATGCTGTTTCTGAAAATGTATGATTTAAGGCAGATTGTTGTAAATCAGTCAGTGTCACAGTGAAAAATACCTCAGTGTGGTTCACTCGTCTTCAGATTCGGTGGAGTCCTGCAACGAAAAATTGAGGATATTGGGCACATGGAAAGTTGGAACGTGGCTATGCATACATTAAACCAGACGTTCACATCATGCTGTTTCTGAAAATGTATGATTTAAGGCAGATTGTTGTAAATCAGTCAGTGTCACAGTGAAAAATACCTCAGTGTGGTTCACTCGTCTTCAGATTCGGTGGGGTCCTGCAACGAAAAATTGAGGATATTGGGCACATGGAAAGTTGGAACGTGGCTATGCATACATTAAACCAGACGTTGTCTTCATGCTGTTTCTAAAAATGTATGATTTAAGGCAGATTGTTGTAAATCAGTCAATGTCACAGTGAAAAATACTCAGTGTGGTTCACTCGTCTTCATATTCGGTGGGGTCCTGCAACGAAAAATTGAGGATATTGGGCACATGGAAAGTTGGAACGTGGCTATGCATACATTAAACCAGACGTTCACATCATGCTGTTTCTAAAAATGTATGACTTAATGTAGATTTTTGGAAATCAGGCAAAGTCACAATAAAACTTACCTCAATCTGGTTCACTCGGCATCAGTTTTGGTGGGGTCCTGCAACGAAAAATTGAGGATATTGGGCACATGGAAAGTTGGAACGTGGCTATGCATACATTAGACGAGACGTTCACATCATGCTGTATCTAAAAATGTATGATTTAAGGCAGATTGTTGTAAATCAGTCAGTGTCAAAGTGAAAAATACCTCAGTGTGGTTCACTCGTCTTCAGATTTGGTGGGGTCCTGCAACGAAAAATTGAGGATATTGAGCGCATGGAAAGTTGGAACGTGGCTATGCCTACATTAAACCAGACGTTCACATCATGCTGTTTCTAAAATTGTAAGATTTAAGGCAGATTGTTGTAAATCAGTCAGTGTCACAGTGAAAAATACCTCAGTGTGGTTCACTCGTCTTGAGATTCGGTGGGGTCCTGCAACAAAAAATTGAGGATATTGGGCACATGGAAAGTTGGAACGTGGCTATGCATACATTAAACAAACGTTGTCTTCATCCTGTTTCTAAAAATGTATGATTTAAGGCAGATTGTTGTAAATCAGTCAGTGTCAAAGTGAAAAATACCTCAGTGTGGTTCACTCGTCTTCAGATTCGGTGGGGTCCTGCAACGAAAAATTGAGGATATTGGCACATGGAAAGTTGGAACGTGGCTATGCATACATTAAACCAGACGTTCACATCATGCTGTTTCTAAAATTGTATGATTTAAGGCAGATTGTTGTAAATCAGTCAGTGTCACAGTGAAAAATACCTCAGTGTGGTTCACTCCGTCTTCAGATTCGGTGGGGTCCTGCAACGAAAAATTGAGGATATTGGGCACATGGAAAGTTGGAACGTGGCTATGCATACATTAAACCAGACGTTCACATCATGCTGTTTCTGAAAATGTATGATTTAAGGCAGATTGTTGTAAATCAGTCAGTGTCACAGTGAAAAATACCTCAGTGTGGTTCACTCGTCTTCAGATTCGGTGGGGTCCTGCAACGAAAAATTGAGGATATTGGGCACATGGAAAGTTGGAACGTGGCTATGCATACATTAAACCAGACGTTCACATCATGCTGTTTCTAAAATGTGTGATTTAAGGCAGATTGTTGTAAATCAGGCAAAGTCACAGTAAAACTTACCTCAATCTGGTTCACTCGGCATCAGTTTTGGTGGGGTCCTGCAACGAAAAATTGAGGATATTGGGCACATGGAAAGTTGGAACGTGGCTATGCATACATTAAACCAGACGTTCACATCATGCTGTTTCTAAAAATGTATGATTTAAGGCAGATTGTTGTAAATCAGTCAGTGTCACAGTGAAAAATACCTCAGTGTGGTTCACTCGTCTTCAGATTCGGTGGGGTCCTGCAACGAAAAATTGAGGATATTGGGCACATGGAAAGTTGGAACGTGGCTATGCATACATTAAACCAGACGTTGTCTTCATGCTGTTTCTAAAAATGTATGATTTAATGTAGATTTTTGGAAATCAGGCAAAGTCACAGTAAAACTTACCTCCATCTGGTTCACTCAGCATCAGTTTTGGTGGGGTCCTTCAATGAAAAATTGAGGATATTGGGCACATGGAAAGTTGGAACGTGGCTATGCATACATTAAACCAGACGTTCACATCATGCTGTTTCTGAAAATGTATGATTTAAGGCAGATTGTTGTAAATCAGTCAGTGTCACAGTGAAAAATACCTCAGTGTGGTTCACTAGTCTTCAGATTCGGTGGGGTCCTGCAACGAAAAATTGAGGATATTGGGCACATGGAAAGTTGGAACGTGGCTATGCATACATTAAACCAGACGTTCACATCATGCTGTTTCTGAAAATGTATGATTTAAGGCAGATTGTTGTAAATCAGTCAGTGTCACAGTGAAAAATACCTCAGTGTGGTTCACTCGTCTTCATATTCGGTGGGGTCCTGCAACGAAAAATTGAGGATATTGGGCACATGGAAAGTTGGAACGTGGCTATGCATACATTAAACCAGACGTTCACATCATGCTGTTTCTGAAAAATGTATGATTTAAGGCAGATTGTTGTAAATCAGTCAGTGTCACAGTGAAAAATACCTCAGTGTGGTTCACTCGTCTTGAGATTCGGTGGGGTCCTGCAACGAAAAATTGAGGATATTGGGCACATGGAAAGTTGGAACGTGGCTATGCATACATTAAACCAGACGTTGTCTTCATGCTGTTTCTAAAAATGTATGATTTAAGGCAGATTGTTGTAAATCAGTCAGTGTCACAGTGAAAAATACCTCAGTGTGGTTCACTCGTCTTCATATTCGGTGGGGTCCTGCAACGAAAAATTGAGGATATTGGGCACATGGAAAGTTGGAACGTGGCTATGCATACATTAAACCAGACGTTGTCTTCATGCTGTTTCTAAAAATGTATGATTTAATGCAGATTGTTGAAATCAGGCAAAGTCACAGTAAAACTTACCTCATCTGGTTCACTCGCATCAGTTTTGGTGGGGTCCTGCAACGAAAAATTGAGGATATTGGGCACATGGAAAGTTGGAACGTGGCTATGCATACATTAAACCAGACGTTCACATCATGCTGTTTCTAAAATGTATGATTTAAGGCAGATTGTTGTAAATCAGTCAGTGTCACAGTGAAAAATACCTCAGTGTGGTTCACTCGTCTTCAGATTCGGTGGGGTCCTGCAACGAAAAATTGAGGATATTGGGCACATGGAAAGTTGGAACGTGGCTATGCATACATTAAACCAGACGTTGTCATCATGCTGTTTCTAAAAATGTATGATTTAAGGCAGATTGTTGTAAATCAGTCAGTGTCACAGTGAAAAATACCTCAGTGTGGTTCACTCGTCTTCATATTCGGTGGGGTCCTGCAACGAAAAATTGAGGATATTGGGCACATGGAAAGTTGGAACGTGGCTATGCATACATTAAACCAGACGTTGTCTTCATGCTGTTTCTAAAAATGTATGATTTAAGGCAGATTGTTGTAAATCAGTCAGTGTCACAGTGAAAAATACCTCAGTGTGGTTCACTCGTCTTCATATTCGGTGGGTCCTGCAACGAAAAATTGAGGATATTGGGCACATGGAAAGTTGGAACGTGGCTATGCATACATTAAACCAGACGTTCACATCATGCTGTTTCTAAAAATGTATGATTTAAGGCAGATTGTTGTAAATCAGGCAAAGTCACAGTAAAACTTACCTCAATCTGGTTCACTCGGCATCAGTTTTGGTGGGGTCCTGCAACGAAAAATTGAGGATATTGGGCACATGGAAAGTTGGAACGTGGCTATGCATACATTAAACCAGACGTTCACATCATGCTGTTTCTAAAAATGTATGATTTAAGGCAGATTGTTGTAAATCAGTCAGTGTCACAGTGAAAAATACCTCAGTGTGGTTCACTCGTCTTCATATTCGGTGGGGTCCTGCAACGAAAAATTGAGGATATTGGGCACATGGAAAGTTGGAACGTGGCTATGCATACATTAAACCAGACGTTCACATCATGCTGTTTCTAAAAATGTATGATTTAAGGCAGATTGTTGTAAATCAGTCAGTGTCACAGTGAAAAATACCTCAGTGTGGTTCACTCGTCTTCAGATTCGGTGGGGTCCTGCAACGAAAAATTGAGGATATTGGGCACATGGAAAGTTGGAACGTGGCTATGCATACATTAAACCAGACGTTGTCTTCATGCTGTTTCTAAAAATGTATGATTTAAGGCAGATTGTTGTAAATCAGTCAGTGTCACAGTGAAAAATACCTCAGTGTGGTTCACTCGTCTTCAGTATTCGGTGGGGTCCTTCAATGAAAAATTGAGGATATTGGGCACATGGAAAGTTGGAACGTGGCTATGCATACATTAAACCAGACGTTCACATCATGCTGTTTCTAAAAATGTATGATTTAAGGCAGATTGTTGTAAATCAGGCAAAGTCACAGTAAAACTTACCTCAATCTGGTTCACTCGCATCAGTTTTGGTGGGGTCCTGCAACGAAAAATTGAGGATATTGGGCACATGGAAAGTTGGAACGTGGCTATGCATACATTAAACCAGACGTTCACATCATGCTGTTTCTAAAAATGTATGATTTAAGGCAGATTGTTGTAAATCAGTCAGTGTCACAGTGAAAAATACCTCAGTGTGGTTCACTCGTCTTCAGTATTCGGTGGGGTCCTGCAACGAAAAATTGAGGATATTGGGCACATGGAAAGTTGGAACGTGGCTATGCATACATTAAACCAGACGTTCACATCATGCTGTTTCTAAAAATGTATGATTTAAGGCAGATTGTTGTAAATCAGTCAGTGTCACAGTGAAAAATACCTCAGTGTGGTTCACTCGTCTTCAGATTCGGTGGGGTCCTGCAACGAAAAATTGAGGATATTGGGCACATGGAAAGTTGGAACGTGGCTATGCATACATTAAACCAGACGTTGTCTTCATGCTGTTTCTAAAAATGTATGATTTAAGGCAGATTGTTGTAAATCAGTCAGTGTCACAGTGAAAAATACCTCAGTGTGGTTCACTCGTCTTCAGATTCGGTGGGTCCTGCAACGAAAAATTGAGGATATTGGGCACATGGAAAGTTGGAACGTGGCTATGCATACATTAAACCAGACGTTGTCTTCATGCTGTTTCTAAAAATGTATGATTTAATGTAGATTTTGGAAATCAGGCAAAGTCACAGTAAAACTTACCTCAATCTGGTTCACTCGGCATCAGTTTTGGTGGGTCCTGCAACGAAAAATTGAGGATATTGGGCACATGGAAAGTTGGAACGTGGCTATGCATACATTAAACCAGACGTTGTCTTCATGCTGTTTCTAAAAATGTATGATTTAATGCAGATTGTTGTAAATCAGGCAAAGTCACAGTAAAACTTACCTCAATCTGGTTCACTCGCATCAGTTTTGGTGGGGTCCTGCAACGAAAAATTGAGGATATTGGGCACATGGAAAGTTGGAACGTGGCTATGCATACATTAAACCAGACGTTCACATCATGCTGTTTCTAAAAATGTATGATTTAAGGCAGATTGTTGTAAATCAGTCAGTGTCACAGTGAAAATACCTCAGTGTGGTTCACTCGTCATCAGTTTGGTGGGGTCCTGCAACGAAAAATTGAGGATATTGGGCACATGGAAAGTTGGAACGTGGCTATGCATACATTAAACCAGACGTTCACATCATGCTGTTTCTAAAAATGTATGATTTAAGGCAGATTGTTGTAAATCAGTCAGTGTCACAGTGAAAAATACCTCAGTGTGGTTCACTCGTCTTCAGATTCGGTGGGGTCCTGCAACGAAAAATTGAGGATATTGGGCACATGGAAAGTTGGAACGTGGCTATGCATACATTAAACCAGACGTTGTCTTCATGCTGTTTCTAAAAATGTATGATTTAAGGCAGATTGTTGTAAATCAGTCAGTGTCACAGTGAAAAATACCTCAGTGTGGTTCACTCGTCTTCAGATTCGGTGGGTCCTGCAACGAAAAATTGAGGATATTGGGCACATGGAAAGTTGGAACGTGGCTATGCATACATTAAACCAACGTTGTCTTCATGCTGTTTCTAAAAATGTATGATTTAAGGCAGATTGTTGTAAATCAGTCAGTGTCACAGTGAAAAATACCTCAGTGTGGTTCACTCGTCTTCAGATTCGGTGGGGTCCTGCAACGAAAAATTGAGGATATTGGGCACATGGAAAGTTGGAACGTGGCTATGCATACATTAAACCAGACGTTCACATCATGCTGTTTCTAAAAATGTATGATTTAAGGCAGATTGTTGTAAATCAGGCAAAGTCACAGTAAAAACTTACCTCAATCTGGTTCACTCGGCATCAGTTTTGGTGGGGTCCTGCAACGAAAAATTGAGGATATTGGGCACATGGAAAGTTGGAACGTGGCTATGCATACATTAAACCAGACGTTCCATCATGCTGTTTCTAAAAATGTATGATTTAAGGCAGATTGTTGTAAATCAGTCAGTGTCACAGTGAAAAATACCTCAGTGTGGTTCACTCGTCTTCAGATTCGGTGGGGTCCTGCAACGAAAAATTGAGGATATTGGGCACATGGAAAGTTGGAACGTGGCTATGCATACATTAAACCAGACGTTCACATCATGCTGTTTCTAAAAATGTATGATTTAAGGCAGATTGTTGTAAATCAGGCAAAGTCACAGTAAAAACTTACCTCAATCTGGTTCACTCGGCATTCAGATTTGGTGGGGTCCTGCAACGAAAAATTGAGGATATTGGGCACATGGAAAGTTGGAACGTGGCTATGCATACATTAAACCAGACGTTCACATCATGCTGTTTCTAAAAATGTATGATTTAAGGCAGATTGTTGTAAATCAGTCAGTGTCACAGTGAAAAATACCTCAGTGTGGTTCACTCGTCTTCAGATTCGGTGGGGTCCTGCAACGAAAAATTGAGGATATTGGGCACATGGAAAGTTGGAACGTGGCTATGCATACATTAAACCAGACGTTGTCTTCATGCTGTTTCTAAAAATGTATGATTTAATGCAGATTTTTGGAAATCAGGCAAAGGTCACAGTAAAACTTACCTCAGTTGGTTCACTCGTCATTCAGATTCGGTGGGTCCTGCAACGAAAAATTGAGGATATTGGGCACATGGAAAGTTGGAACGTGGCTATGCATACATTAAACCAGACGTTCACTCATGCTGTTCTAAAAATGTATGATTTAAGGCAGATCGTTGTAAATCAGTCAGTGTCACAGTGAAAAATACCTCAGTGTGGTTCACTCGTCTTCAGATTCGGTGGGTTCCTGCAACGAAAAATTGAGGATATTGGGCACATGGAAAGTTGGAACGTGTCTATGCATACATTAAACCAGACGTTCACATCATGCTGTTTCTAAAAATGTATGATTTAAGGCAGATTGTTGTAAATCAGTCA
>PYXC01002633.1:0-14525 GCA_015244755.2 Tenualosa ilisha | reverse complement strand
AAACTCAAGGCTGAGACAGAAGGGAGGGGGCGGGGTGAGCAATACGCCGCCAACGAGGAGGGCAAAACCAGAACGACCCGACTTTCAACACGGAAGTGCAGCTCCGCCGAAAGCAGAGCTTCCAAAAATCTGGTAAAACTCGGGGGTGTTCCCCTCCACGGAAATCTTTAGTAAAAGGCGAAAGATTTGTACGAGATGAAGAGAAACCCGAGCGATGTCTGCCACAAGCCAGGCCGGAAGGAGAGGTACGACGGCAGCAGTCGCGGACGTGACGGTGCATCAAGCGTCCGGCAAGTCGTGAGGTGTGGCTTGTTACGCTTGCCTGCAATCACATTTCAGACCCACCAATCACAAACAAATCCTACACTTGTGCTTTTAAAAAAAAAAAAAAAAAAAAAAAAAAAAAGAAGAAAAATGGCGGGAAAATGCAATGGACGCAAACAGGGGCGCGGTAATGGGAGGAAAACGCATGGCAAGGAGCAGGGTACTTTCCCACCCAGCTTCCACTCAGCCCACCTTCAGCTTCCAATCAGCCCACCTTCAGCTTCCAATCAGCGCACCTTCAGCTTCCACTCAGCCCACCTTCAGCTTCCAATCAGCCACCTTCAGCTTCCAATCAGCGCACCTTCAGCTTCCAATCAGCCCACCTTCAGCTTCCAATCAGCCACCTTCAGCTTCCAATCAGCCACCTTCAGCTTCCAATCAGCCCACCTTCAGCTTCCACTCAGCCCATCTTCAGCTTCTTTTCTTCGACCATGAAAGGAATGTGCACCGTTCCCAGAGGCACTGCAATACAGGGTCGATGCGTGGAGAGGACGGAGCAAGCCCCTCTTCCGTCTCCCAGTTCCAAAAATCCGCTTAATATATAGTCCTCGGGTAGAGGACGTATCAGATATTAAACTGATAAGAACAGATACTACACTTGATCTTAGCCAAAAGGCCGAGAAGCGATACCCCACAACTACACGGGGTCCGACGTGCCGTTCTGACAAACTCAAGGCTGAGACAGAAGGGAGGGGGCGGGGTGAGCAATACGCCGCCAACGAGGAGGGCAAAACCAGAACGACCCGACTTTCAACACGGAAGTGCAGCTCCGCCGAAAGCAGAGCTTCCAAAAATCTGGTAAAACTCGGGGGTGTTCCCCTCCACGGAAATCTTTAGTAAAAGGCGAAAGATTTGTACGAGATGAAGAGAAACCCGAGCGATGTCTGCCACAAGCCAGGCCGGAAGGAGAGGTACGACGGCAGCAGTCGCGGACGTGACGGTGCATCAAGCGTCCGGCAAGTCGTGAGGTGTGGCTTGTTACGCTTGCCTGCAATCACATTTCAGACCACCAATCACAAACAAATCCTACACTTGTGCTTTTAAAAAAAAAAAAAAAAAAAAAAAAAAGAAAAATGGCGGGAAAATGCAATGGACGCAAACAGGGGCGCGGTAATGGGAGGAAAACGCATGGCAAGGAGCAGGGTACTTTTCCCACCCAGCTTCCACTCAGCCCACCTTCAGCTTCCAATCAGCCCACCTTCAGCTTCCAATCAGCGCACCTTCAGCTTCCACTCAGCCCACCTTCAGCTTCCAATCAGCCCACCTTCAGCTTCCAATCAGCGCACCTTCAGCTTCCAATCAGCCCACCTTCAGCTTCCAATCAGCCCACCTTCAGCTTCCACTCAGCCCATCTTCAGCTTCTTTTCTTCGACCATGAAAGGAATGTGCACCGTTCCCAGAGGCACTGCAATACAGGGTCGATGCGTGGAGAGGACGGAGCAAGCCCCTCTTCCGTCTCCCAGTTCCAAAAATCCGCTTAATATATAGTCCTCGGGTAGAGGACGTATCAGATATTAAACTGATAAGAACAGATTTTTCCTTTGCAAGGTTTTTATTGTCACCATTTCATTTTCTTAAAGGCATTTTACATTTTATGTTCTCTTCTTTTCCACATCATTTTTTATACACACATAAAACCTTTACATTTTCAAGTAAAAAATAAATAAGGTTTAACTAAAAGTGATTTGTGTTTTTCAGTGTGTGTGTGGAGTCCTGTTATATGTTGTTAAAAGAGTCCAAACATGTAAAAGCCAATAAATAAATAAATATGCACATAAATAGAATGATAAAAGTCTAATAAAAGTCTCTGTCGTGCAGGACCAGGGTGAGCCGCTATCAAGAGGCTCCACCCGGCCTCCCAGAAGAGCGAGGCAAGCGTGGTGCGCCCCAGTGGAGATCCCCCCCTATGCCCGCTGCTCCATCCCGTGGTGTTAAGGTGGGGGTGCATTGGTGGGAGCCAGCCGCCGTGGGGGGCTGGGACCTTCCTCGTGTGACCCCGACCCCCTCCTCCGAATGGCGACGCGCGGCGCCTCCTGCCGCGTGGATGTCACCAGCCGCCGCAACGCCGGCAGGGGCACCGTCACGCGCTTCCCCACCAGCAGGTTGCGGGAGGTCCACAAGGCGGCCTTCGTGCAGTTCAGGGTGAGCCAGAGCGCGGCGAAGTCGGCGGCTGGCATGGTGTTGGCGCCCTGGCCCACCCCGCTGACCACTAGGTGGTATGTTGGGTGGACCTCCCCTGCTGGCAGGCACGGGCATTCCAGGGGGCCGGTCGCGGCCCACAGGTCCCTCGCCACACCGCACTCCCAGAGCAGGTGCCGCACGGTCTCCGGATGGCCGCATCCGGGCCGTGGGCAGGTGGAAATCCTTGCCATGCCCCGGGAGTGCATCACGGCCCTGACCGGAAGGACCTCATGGAGCGCCATCCACGCCAGATCCTTCAGCTGGTTCTGGAGGGCTGGGTGGGCTGCGTTCCGCCAAGCCTGTTTGGCCTCACCTAAAGTGAGGCCTGGAACGGGGCTCACTGCCTCCTGGTCCTGCACAAGAGAGACAAGAGACTTTGCGTCAGTTAAAATGGTGACACCCTGCCCCTCCAGGTCATATTTCATTAAAAACTTTTTGATAAAAAGATACTGTGGGGGCAGGTTAAAAGACACTGGACTCCTAAAATCTGGGGTTAAAATCTTCAGCTTCCTTAAGTACGACCCCATCCAGAAACGGGCCAGGGCCGATGTCTTGTGGTCTCTGGATGGGGCCGTGGCGTATCGTATGTGCAGGGCGGTGAACTTTGATCCTAAGAACAGGTGGGGGTCTGGGAGGGCTTTTCCACCATTTTCATGTTTCTTCTTCACCACTTCTCTCTTCAGCCTCTCCCACTTGGACCCCCACAGAAAATAAAACACCGCCCTGTCCAACGCTAAAAGGAAATTCCTTGGGGGACTAAAAACAGAACACACCAATAAAAGCAGGGGTAAAATCACAGCTTTGATGATTAAAATTTTACCCTCCAAAGTCAAGGTTCTTAGTCCCCAAAACCCCAGTCTTTGCCTGACTTTCCCTATCATGTCCGTCCAGTTTCCCCGTCCCCCTCCCTCCTTGTCAAATTTCACCCCTAAAATTTTTATGTCTGTGTCCTTAAAATCCAAATCCAGTCCTGTCGGCGTGTCACCCCATGGTCCAAAGAGCTGGGCCTCGGACTTGCCCCTATTGAGCTTGGCGCCCGAGGCCTTTCCGAACCAGTCCGTCACGTCGAGTGCTCTTTGGACCGATAAAACGTCCGTACATAAAAGGGTTACGTCATCCATGTATAAAACACAAGTCGCCGTCAGTCCTCCTGGAATCGTCAGTCCGCTGATCCATTTGTCCCTTCTCAGAATCTGTGCCAGCGGTTCGATGCATGCAACGAACAGCAGGGGGGATAACGGACACCCCTGGCGGACGCCAGAGCGAATATTGATCTCGTTTGTGAGGTGCCCATTTACAAGGATTCTGCTGTTAATGCCGTGGTACAGCAGTCCCACCCAGTCTAGAAACCTCCCTGGGAAACCCATTTTTTGCAGTACCTTTAAAAGGTACTGGTGCGAGACCCGATCAAAAGCTTTTTCAAAGTCTAAATTTAGAACTATTAGCCGAATATTTCTGTCTCTCGCAAAACAGATGGCGTCTCGGACCAGCACTAGGCTGTCCGTGATCTTCCTACCAGGGATGGCACAGACTTGGTCCGGGTGGATCAGGTCTTCTAAAACCGTCGACATCCGTCTGGCTAAAATCCTGCTAAAAAGTTTACAGTCAAAGTTTAAAAGAGTAATCGGTCGCCAGTTACGTAGGTCAGTCCTGTCACCCTTCTTGTGCAGGAGTGACACTATCCCTACTCTAAAGCTGTCAGGGAGGCAGTCAAATCTTTCAAATTCCTTAAAAACAGTCAATAAATCAGGTGCTAAAATGTCCCAAAAGGTTCTATAAAATTCCAGGGGGAGCCCGTCCATCCCTGGGGACTTACCCTGTTTAAAACCATTCGTTGCTCTTTCTAGTTCTAAAAGGGTAAAATCTTGTTCTAAAAGCACACTGTTTCTAAATAGTTTCTTTTCTAAAAATTCTAAAACCTCCCTGAGGGTCTCCTCCTGCACCAGTTTCTCTTTATACAACTCCCCATAAAAACCCTCAACCACCGCCATTATTTCTTCTTTTTTCTTAAAAACCGTGCCTTCTTTTCGTAAGGCGGTGATTGCCCCTCCCTTTGAAATAATTTTCTTAAAAAAGTATCTGGTGCATTTCTCTCCTTCTTCTATTTCCTGTGTTCTACTTCTTAAAATGACCCCTTTAGCTTGAGTTTCTGATAAAACCTTCATTTCTCTTTTGACTTCTTTTATTTCTTCGCTAAAATCAAATCCGTTGTTTAAGAGTTTAAAATATCTTTGGAGTCTTTTTTGCAGCCCCATCATGCGTCTCCTTTCCCTGTCCTTTTTCCGCTTCCCTTTCTGTCTAAAAAACGTCCTCGTCCTTCCCTTCACCATCTCCCACCAAAGTGCGCGTGTCTCGTAAAGGTCCTGGAGGGTCCGCCAGAGGCTGTACTGCTCCCTGTATTGGCTTACTATCTCCTTGTCCTGTAACAGGGAGCAGTTCAGCCTCCACAGCCCTCTCCCTACCGTCACACCCGTGGGGAATGAAAGGGTGCAGGAGAGCATGCAGTGGTCCGAGAAGAAGAGAGGGGTCAATGTAGCATCGGTTGGCGGGCAGTCACGTGTAAAAACATAGTCAATTCGAGAGGCTCTGGTACCATCACCACTGAACCAGGTGAAGCCCTCCTCTCTTTGATGCAGAGATTTAAAACAGTCAATTAATTTAAAATCTCTAACTAAGCCCTGTAATAAAACCGAAGATTTGTCTACTCTAAAATTCTCATCTGTCCCTCTCCTATCTGTTCTACTTAAAATGCAGTTAAAATCCCCTCCGACCACTAGGGGAGCCCTCCCTAGCAAGTGGGGCTGCAGTTCTTCTAAAAGATCATAACGGTCGTTTTTGTCATTAAAACCATAAATATTAAGAACATTAAAATCCCTATCTAAGAAGTTCAGGTGGGTTAAAAGCGCCCGCCCTGGCTTCACCACTGTGCAGCCCTTCACCGAGATGTGTGCATTTTTGATCAAAATTGCAACCCCGTCTGCCCTGTTAAAATTGGAACCGCTCCAGATGGAGGGTCCTGGGGTCCACATCTCTTCCCACTTCTTGTAGTTGTTTAAAAAGGGCAGTGAACACTCTTGCAGCAGAAATATATCTGCTTTAAAAGTGCTCAAAAGGGATAAAATGCTCTGTGCTCTCACAATGGACCTCACACTCCTAACATTTATAGTTGAAATAGTGAGGCTCATGAGCAGGATGGTTAAAATAAAACACAAAACGACCATTAAAGGACTACAAAGACGTTTTCTTTTTTAAAATAACCAGGGAGATCACATGATCTCCTGTGACACCTCTTCCTCCTTCACCCCCATTTGTATAGGGTCCGGAGGTTCAAAGGTGTCTCCAGCCTCTGGTTTCGCAGAGGTAGTCTCTTGCGTCCCCTTTGGCGTTGATGATTTTAGCGCTATGCTTAAAAAAGACACCTCGTTTGGAGAGCCAGCAGGCCACAGACGGTTCAGATCTCCCGAACTGGAACTATCTGAACCCTGTTTCACCCGCTTTTTATCCTCTACCAGAGGAGACTCCAAGGGTCTCTTCGCAGCTTGCGCGTTTGGGAGTGAAGCAATTGATTCACTCCCGTCGGAGGCCCCACTCACCTCTGAAACAGTAACGAGTGAGTCTGCTTCTCTTTCACTTGCCTCACTCACCTCCTTGTCCTCCATTTTGTTCTGTTCAGAGGGAGGGGCCCCCCTTCCCGGGCTCTGTGACTCCGCCCCCTTGCTAGTTCCGCATTGGTTCTCCGGTACCGCATTGGCTCCGCCCTCAGGATTCTGGCCAATCCCTGGGACTGGCTGGGAGTTTGAATTTCCCGCCACTTCCGCAGGGACGGCCTCCTCCTCCATCTTGTCTTTGTCCTCGGAGCCATGCGGTCCGGCGGCCATCTTGCTAGCTTTGCTAGCCTTCAGTCTGTTGGCAAAAGAGTTCGGGCAATCTCTGTAGAGGTGGCCTTCAGCCCCACAAAGATTACACTTTCTGCCATTAGTGCACTCTTCATAAGCGTGACCAATTTCTTTACACTTCCCACACACGATTTCTTGACACGCTTCTACCAGGTGCCCAAACTTGCCACATTTGCGGCAGAGCTTCGGCATACCCTGGTAGTAAATGTAGCCACGGTTTTCACCCAACACTATCATGGACGGCAAGTGTCTCAGACCTTGGAACTCGCCTGGAGCTTCTTGCAACTTCACATGCACTCTCCAGCCACAGTTCCAGATTCCATCCTCGTCCACAAGCTTAACAGGTGGGCTTTTAACCAGGCAGTATCTTCTGAGCCAAACACAGATATCCTCACCGCTAACCGTCTCATTGAACATACGAACAACTACCCATTTCTGGGAGTTGTCAACCAAGTTCTCAACCTTAAACATGGAAAACTGTGCCTTCTTGCTCTGATACTTTGTCCAAAAATCACTAAGGTGGGAAGCAGTGCGGAAACTAACATCAAAACCTTTTTTCTGGGGCAGAGTCACTAGACAATTAATCATTTCCGGGCTAAAACCAAGTGTGGCTTGGATGAGCTTTCTGGAGAAGTCTAAACGAGACAACTCCAGTAGCTTGCCATCCTCCCCATTCAAGAAAGTAAAACGCACGCTGTGGTGCCTCCGTACGCCGGCCCGAGCGGCCGACATGGTGGAGGCACCTACAGCTAAAACTAGCTAAAACCACTAAAACAATAAATACACTAAAACAATAAATAGATAAATAGCTAAAAAAGGCTAAAACACCGCTAAAAGACAATAAAAAGCACTTACCTGTGGGACTCCGCCTCCTGGGCAAGTTGGTTAGGGAGACACCAGAGGGGCGGAGCTTGAAAACCTAAGAGAGAATAAAACGCAGGCAGTGAAAGGTGCAAAATACAATTCAACAAATGTGCAAAACGAGCAAACAGAAGCAAAAACAGCAAAAATGTAACTCTGATTTGTAGAGAAAAGCACTATGACAAAGTACTCTCCGCACGCCAAGCCAGAGTCGACCGCAGTCCCGCCCTCTTGAACTTAGCCAAAAGGCCGAGAAGCGATACCCCACAACTACACGGGGTCCGACGTGCCGTTCTGACAAACTCAAGGCTGAGACAGAAGGGAGGGGGCGGGGTGAGCAATACGCCGCCAACGAGGAGGGCAAAACCAGAACGACCCGACTTTCAACACGGAAGTGCAGCTCCGCCGAAAGCAGAGCTTCCAAAAATCTGGTAAAACTCGGGGGTGTTCCCCTCCACGGAAATCTTTAGTAAAAGGCGAAAGATTTGTACGAGATGAAGAGAAACCCGAGCGATGTCTGCCACAAGCCAGGCCGGAAGGAGAGGTACGACGGCAGCAGTCGCGGACGTGACGGTGCATCAAGCGTCCGGCAAGTCGTGAGGTGTGGCTTGTTACGCTTGCCTGCAATCACATTTCAGACCACCAATCACAAACAAATCCTACACTTGTGCTTTTAAAAAAAAAAAAAAAAAAAAAAAAAAGAAAAATGGCGGGAAAATGCAATGGACGCAAACAGGGGCGCGGTAATGGGAGGAAAACGCATGGCAAGGAGCAGGGTACTTTTCCCACCCAGCTTCCACTCAGCCCACCTTCAGCTTCCAATCAGCCCACCTTCAGCTTCCAATCAGCGCACCTTCAGCTTCCACTCAGCCCACCTTCAGCTTCCAATCAGCCCACCTTCAGCTTCCAATCAGCGCACCTTCAGCTTCCAATCAGCCCACCTTCAGCT
The DNA here is from genome assembly GCA_015244755.2 of Tenualosa ilisha. Classification (NCBI taxonomy): domain Eukaryota; kingdom Metazoa; phylum Chordata; class Actinopteri; order Clupeiformes; family Clupeidae; genus Tenualosa; species Tenualosa ilisha. The sequence continues at coordinate 6,314 of PYXC01002633.1, read as the reverse complement.
TCCACTCAGCCCACCTTCAGCTTCTTTTCTTCGACCATGAAAGGAATGTGCACCGTTCCCAGAGGCACTGCAATACAGGGTCGATGCGTGGAGAGGACGGAGCAAGCCCCTTTTCCGTCTCCCAGTTCCAAAAATCCGCTTAATATATAGTCCTCGGGTAGAGGACGTATCAGATATTAAACTGATAAGAACAGATACTACACTTGATCTTAGCCAAAAGGCCGAGAAGCGATACCCCACAACTACACGGGGTCCGACGTGCCGTTCTGACAAACTCAAGGCTGAGACAGAAGGGAGGGGGCGGGGTGAGCAATACGCCGCCAACGAGGAGGGCAAAACCAGAACGACCCGACTTTCAACACGGAAGTGCAGCTCCGCCGAAAGCAGAGCTTCCAAAAATCTGGTAAAACTCGGGGGTGTTCCCCTCCACGGAAATCTTTAGTAAAAGGCGAAAGATTTGTACGAGATGAAGAGAAACCCGAGCGATGTCTGCCACAAGCCAGGCCGGAAGGAGAGGTACGACGGCAGCAGTCGCGGACGTGACGGTGCATCAAGCGTCCGGCAAGTCGTGAGGTGTGGCTTGTTACGCTTGCCTGCAATCACATTTCAGACCACCAATCACAAACAAATCCTACACTTGTGCTTTTAAAAAAAAAAAAAAAAAAAAAAAAAAGAAAAATGGCGGGAAAATGCAATGGACGCAAACAGGGGCGCGGTAATGGGAGGAAAACGCATGGCAAGGAGCAGGGTACTTTTCCCACCCAGCTTCCACTCAGCCCACCTTCAGCTTCCAATCAGCCCACCTTCAGCTTCCAATCAGCGCACCTTCAGCTTCCACTCAGCCCACCTTCAGCTTCCAATCAGCCCACCTTCAGCTTCCAATCAGCGCACCTTCAGCTTCCAATCAGCCCACCTTCAGCTTCCAATCAGCCCACCTTCAGCTTCCACTCAGCCCATCTTCAGCTTCTTTTCTTCGACCATGAAAGGAATGTGCACCGTTCCCAGAGGCACTGCAATACAGGGTCGATGCGTGGAGAGGACGGAGCAAGCCCCTCTTCCGTCTCCCAGTTCCAAAAATCCGCTTAATATATAGTCCTCGGGTAGAGGACGTATCAGATATTAAACTGATAAGAACAGATTTTTTCCTTTGCAAGGTTTTTATTGTCACCATTTCATTTTCTTAAAGGCATTTTACATTTTATGTTCTCTTCTTTTCCACATCATTTTTTATACACACATAAAACCTTTACATTTTCAAGTAAAAAATAAATAAGGTTTAACTAAAAGTGATTTGTGTTTTTCAGTGTGTGTGTGGAGTCCTGTTATATGTTGTTAAAAGAGTCCAAACATGTAAAAGCCAATAAATAAATAAATATGCACATAAATAGAATGATAAAAGTCTAATAAAAGTCTCTGTCGTGCAGGACCAGGGTGAGCCGCTATCAAGAGGCTCCACCCGGCCTCCCAGAAGAGCGAGGCAAGCGTGGTGCGCCCCAGTGGAGATCCCCCCCTATGCCCGCTGCTCCATCCCGTGGTGTTAAAGGTGGGGGTGCATTGGTGGGAGCCAGGCGCCGTGGGGGGCTAGGACCTTCCTCGTGTGACCCCGACCCCCTCCTCCGAATGGCGACGCGCGGCGCCTCCTGCCGCGTGGATGTCACCAGCCGCCGCAACGCCGGCAGGGGCACCGTCACGCGCTTCCCCACCAGCAGGTTGCGGGAGGTCCACAAGGCGGCCTTCGTGCAGTTCAGGGTGAGCCAGAGCGCGGCGAAGTCGGCGGCTGGCATGGTGTTGGCGCCCTGGCCCACCCCGCTGACCACTAGGTGGTATGTTGGGTGGACCTCCCCTGCTGGCAGGCACGGGCATTGCAGGGGGCCGGTCGCGGCCCACAGGTCCCTCGCCACACCGCACTCCCAGAGCAGGTGCCGCACGGTCTCCGGATGGCCGCATCCGGGCCGTGGGCAGGTGGAAATCCTCGCCATGCCCCGGGAGTGCATCACGGCCCTGACCGGAAGGACCTCATGGAGCGCCATCCACGCCAGATCCTTCAGCTGGTTCTGGAGGGCTGGGTGGGCTGCGTTCCGCCAAGCCTGTTTGGCCTCACTTAAAGTGAGGCCTGGAACGGGGCTCACTGCCTCCTGGTCCTGCACAAGAGAGACAAGAGACTTTGCGTCAGTTAAAATGGTGACACCCTGCCCCTCCAAGTCATATTTCATTAAAAACTTTTTGATAAAAAGATACTGTGGGGGCAGGTTAAACGAAACCGGACTCCTAAAATCTGGGGTTAAAATCTTAAGTTTCCTTAAGTACGACCCCATCCAGAAACGGGCCAGGGCCGATGTCTTGTGGTCTCTGGATGGGGCCGTGGCGTATCGTATGTGCAGGGCGGTGAACTTTGATCCTAAGAACAGGTGGGGGTCTGGGAGGGCTTTTCCACCATTTTCATGTTTTCTTTTCACCACTTCTCTCTTCAGCCTCTCCCACTTGGACCCCCACAGAAAATAAAACACCGCCCTGTCCAACGCTAAAAGGAAATTCCTTGGGGGACTAAAAACAGAACACAGAAGTAAAAGCAAGGGTAAAATAGCAGCTTTTATAATTAAAATTTTACCCTCCAACGTCAGTGTCCTCAGTCCCCAAAACCCCAGTCTTTGTCTAACTTTCCCTAGCACGTCCGTCCAGTTACCCCGTCCACCACCCTCTCTGTCAAATTTAATACCTAAAATCTTCATGTCTGTGTCTTTAAAATCTACCGCCAAATTTGGTCGCTCGTCAGCCCAAGGCCCAAAGAGCTGGGCCTCGGACTTGCTCCTGTTTAGCTTAGCGCCCGAGGCCCTTCCGTACCAGTCCGTCAAGTCGAGTGCTCTTTGGGCCGATAAAACGTCAGAACATAAAAGGGTAACGTCGTCCATGTAAAGTGAACAAGTCGCAGTCAGTCCACCTGGCAGGTCAAGTCCTTTGATCCATTTATCCCTTCTCAAGATCTGCGCTAGTGGCTCGATCCCGGCCACAAATAGGAGTGGAGATAACGGACACCCCTGGCGTACGCCAGAGCGAATACTTATCGCATTTGTTAGGTGCCCGTTTACAAGAATTTTGCTGTCGATGTCGTTGTACAGCAATCCCACCCACTCTAGAAACCTCCCGGGAAAGCCCATTTTTTGCAGAACCTGGAACAGGTACTGGTGCGAGACTCGGTCAAAAGCTTTTTCAAAATCTAAATTTAAGACTAGAAGCCGAATGTTTCTGTCTCTCGCAAAACAGATGGCGTCTCGGACCAGCACTAGGCTGTCCGTGATCTTCCTCCCGGGAACCGCGCAGACTTGATCCGGGTGGATCACGTCCTCTAAAACCGTCGACATGCGTCTTGCTAAAAGTCTACTAAAAAGTTTGCAGTCTAAATTTAAAAGCGTGATAGGTCTCCAGTTACCTATGTCAGTCTTGTCCCCTTTCTTGTAAAGTAAGGACACTATCCCTGTTCTAAAGCTGTCAGGAAGTCTGTCCAGTCTATCAAAGTCTTTAAAAACGGCAAGTAAGTCGTGTGCTAAAATGTCATAAAAGGTCTTATAAAACTCTAGGGGAAGCCATCCTCTCCAGGGGACTTCCCCGGTTTAAAACCTTTCAGGCATTTTTCTATTTCTAAAAGCGTGAACTCCTGGTCTAAAAGCACACCGTCAACTTTCTTGTCTAAAAACTGTAAAACTTCCTGTAGGGTGTTGTCGTCAGTGTCTTTGTCAGAGTACAATTCTTTATAAAAAGTTTCAATCACTTCTAAAATTTCTGTTGTTTCTGTAAAATCCCTCCCGTCCTTAGTTATTTTCGTGATTGCCCTCCCTCTTGCTGTTATTTTTTTAAAAAAGTATCTTGTACACTTTTCTCCGTCCTCAATTTCTCTTTCTCGACTTCTTAAAATCACCCCTCTACTTTGAATGCTGGATAAAACTGACATTTCTTGTTTGACTGCATTTATTTCATTATTCATGTCCATTCCTTGGTTTAAAAGATTAAAATACCTCTGCAGTCTTTTTTGCAGCCCCATCATGCGTCTCCTCTCCCTGTTCTTTTTCTCCTTACCTTTTTTTCTAAAAAACGTCTTGGTCCTTCCCTTCACCATCTCCCACCACTGTGCGCGTGTCTCGTACAAGTCCTGGAGGGACTGCCAGAGACCGTACTGCTCCCTGTATTCACTTACTATCTCCTCATCCTGTAACAGGGAGCAGTTCAGCCTCCACAGCCCTCCCCCTACCGTCACACCTGTTGGGAGTGAAAGGGTGCAGGAGAGCATGCAGTGATCAGAAAAATGGAGTGGGGTCAATGTCGCATCGGTTGGCGGGCAGTCACGTGTAAACACATAGTCAATTCGAGAGGCTCTGGTACCGTCACCACTGAACCAGGTGAAGCCCTCCTCTCTTTGATGCAGAGATTTAAAACAGTCCACTAGCTTAAAATCTCTAACTAAGCCCTGTAATAAAACCGATGTCTTGTCTACTTTAAAATCTTCTCCTGCTCCTCTCCTATCTGATCTACTTAAAATGCAATTAAAATCCCCTGCGACCACTAGGGGATCCCTCCCTAGCATGTGGGGCTGCAGATCCTCTAAAAGCTCATGTCGGTCGTTCTTGTCATTAAAACCATACACACACAGCACATTAAAATCCCTATCTAAAAAGTTCAGGTGGGTTAAAAGCGCCCGCCCTGGCTTCACCACTGTGCTGCCCTTCACCGAGATGTGCGCATTTTTTATTAAAATGGCAACCCCGTCTGCCCTGTTAAAATTGGATCCGCTCCAGATGGAGGGTCCTGGGGTCCACATCTCTTCCCACTTTTTGTAATTTTGTAAAAAGGGCAGCGAACACTCTTGCAGCAGAAAAATATCTGTCTTGAGAGTGTTCAAAAGGGTTAAAATGCTCTGTGCCCGTGTATGAGTCCTCACACTTCTCACATTTATTGTAGAGACTATGAGACTCATGAGCAGTGTGAGTAAAAAACAAGAACGACTTTTTCTTTAAAAACTACAGAGATATAAAAAACAGGGAGATCAACTGATCTCCTGTGACTCCAGCTCCTCCTTGACCTCCACTAAGGCACCCGGAGGTTTGCCAGAGTCACCGGCCTCAGGCTCCGCAGAGAGAACCTCTTGCGTTGCCTTTGGCGTCGATGATTTTAGCGCGATACGGTAAAAAGACACCTCATTTGAGGGGGAATCAGCGGGCCACAGGCGATTCAGATCTTCCGAAGAGGAACTATCTGCCGCCTGTCTTACCCGCTTTTTATCCTCAGTCATTTCTGACTGGGGAGACTCCAAGGGCCTTTTTGCCACCTGCGCATTTGGGAGTGAAGCTACAATTTCACTCCCACTGGAGGCCACACTTACCTCTGGCACGGTCACCAAGGAGGAGACAGGCTCCTCCCCTTCCTCCGCTGACTCCTCCTTTTCCTGTGCCTGCTCTTGAATGAGCTGGGAGGGTGTGGCCTCCAGTGCCTGCTCAGACTCCGCCTGGTTGTCAGCTCCGCCCTCAGCCGCCCGGCCAATCCCTGAGGCCGGCTGGAGATTCGAATCTCCCGCCAAAACCTCAGGGACCACCTCCTCCTCCATTTTGTCCTTCTCCTTCTCTCTTTGTTCCGGACCATGCGGCCGGGCGGCCATCTTGTTAGCCTTTAGCTTGTTGGCAAAACTTTGCGGGCAATCCCTGAAGAGATGGTTTAATTCTCCACAAAGATTACACTTTCTGCCATTTGGACACTCTTCAAAAGAATGCCCAATCTCTTTACATTTCCTGCACACGGTTTCTGTACACGCTTCGGCTAAATGCCCTAGCTGGCCGCATTTACGGCACAGTTTGGGCATTCCTTGATAATGAATGTAGCCTCGGTTTTCCCCCAACACAATCATGGACGGTATTTGACGGAGGCCTAAGTAACTGCTCGGGTCTTCCCACTGTTTAATGGGAACCCTCCACGAGCAATTCCAAATGCCATCCTCGTCAAGTACCTTGACCGGTGGGCCCCGAACCGTGCAAAATCTAGCCAGCCACGTAGCAATGTCTTCTCCAGTAACGGTTTCATTAAACATCCTGACAACCACTACTTTCTGTGAATTATCACTAAGTTTTTCCACCTCAAACATGGAGAACTGGCCTTTACACACTTCAAACCGTTGCCAGAACACACTGAGCAGGAAAGCCGAGCGGAAGCTAACATCAAAACCCTTGTTTCCAGGCAAAGTCAGCAGGCAATTCAAATCGCTAGCATTAAAACCCAGAGATTTCTGGAGAGCTTTCTGGAGAAGTCCAACCTGGACAACTCCAGCAGCTTAC
>PYXC01002631.1:0-12500 GCA_015244755.2 Tenualosa ilisha | reverse complement strand
ATTTATTTGCATCAGTTCAGAATCAAATTCAGATAGGGACTGAAGTATTTCCAAACTAGGAGGTCAAGCTTACATGGACAGCTTGGCAAAGAAATACAAAGGGAGGTTTTGTTTGGAGATTTTGGAATGGAAATGAGTGCGACACCCGCGCTGATGAAGATCTATGTTGTTTTTATGCACATTCTATGTGGAGGACAGGGGACGTGTAGACAATGCAGAGTGAGAGGGGATAAATGGCTGCATGGATGTGAAGAAGCACAGAGAGAAAGTTGATGAGCAGGAAGAGGCATGGCCAGGGGATTAGGGTGGTAGAGAGAGCAGGAGAGACAAACAGGAGAGAAATAAGAGAGAGACAAGAGTAGGTTTAGGAAGGGAACAGACTCCTACTTGCCATGTTGGACAGACATAACCATAGCATCTGAAGAAGAGTTGGACAGCTGCCACTGCCTCCTCCCCACAAGTCATCTCAGACTCCATCCCACCAACTCCATACACACAGACACAGACACAGACACAGACACAGACACACACACACACACACACAGACACACAGACACACACATACACACAAACACACACACACACATACACACACATACACACACACGCAGAATAAGACAAGATATGTCTCTTTGCACAATGATGCAAATGGTCTTGCATCCCTTTTCTGACAAACTTGCTAAGCACATAAAAGGCAAACATCAAACACAAGACAATTCAGCCATATAAGTCTATACAACAGGCAATAAATGACACACCAAGCAGTGGAAGAAACTTCCTTAATAGTAATGGACTAAATAGTCCATGTTTGGGATTATTTTTTGTTTAGGAGTGAGACTGAATAAGAAAGGGATGAATGTTTGTATCTGTTCCTTTTGAAACAGGGCAACCTAAAGTACCTTTGTGAAGGCAAAAACTGGTGCTCTTCAAACAATGCATAAGAAGGGTTTGGCCAGTCTTTGTATATGTTTACAGCAGCTGTTAAGCATGCAGATCTCTTAATATAACACACTTCCCCCCTCTTACTCTTAGGTACAGTCACAGACACACACACACACGCACACACACCCACACACACACACACACACACGCACACACACACACACACACACACACACACACGCCATAGTGAACGGAATAGCCAGGCTCATGCTGTCTCACCTGTTACCTGTTGAGATTCAGGAGAACCTGGTTGTGCCTCCTGTCATTGCTGTCCCACTCCAACCGAGCCTGTATGATGCAGATGATATCTTGGTTACCATCTGGTTTTCTCACACTTTTACCAGTGTAGCTGTAGGTCAGTGTGGCATCCGGAGCAATGGGCAGCCTTTACTGTGTAACCTGGTACCACTCTGAGTAAAGATGACATGAGCAGACGTCTGTGGATGGATCTGTGGTCTGGACAGAAACAGACATGACAAGCATTGCATATTTCACAGGGTGAACTGCAACAAAACAATGAAACAGCTATGGTAGATATTTGGAAAATGTTTCAAAGCTGCATCTGAGAAATCCATGGGCCCTACACTGTCAACATAAGTATGAATCAGACCTCAACCATATCTCCCTGTCTGCTTGTGGTACACAATGGTAAGTACTGTGACCTACACATTGACATTACATCAGTTGATATAACATCATGTGAAAGGATGACAATAGCACTATAAAATGAAATATAAGATGGAAACAATCAATTAAATGAGGGCATAGAAGTTTGACCACAGGGGACAGTTTTGAAATTAATAAAGCACTAGATCATTGCCCGTGTTTGCCGAGTGTTCAACCCGACATCTGCCCACAGGTAAATATTTCATCTCATTCCTCTACTGGCCTTAGGGTCTTCGTCAGATGGTGCCAGAGTTGCCGTGGCAACAGAAAAGCACAAGGCTATACATTTATCAGGTTTACTGGCATATCGAAGAGGGAATAAATAAATGAATATTTAAGCAAATTAGCCAACAATGATGACCATCTGTGTGTTTTGTGCTAAATCAACAAAACCATCACTAGCACAGAAAACAGACATAATTGGGCTTCAGAGATTCAATTAGTTGTCATGGTAACTGAAAGCACTGTTTACAGTGCATACACATGTTTTTCTCTTCTTTTGGATGCAACATTAGAGAGAGAAAAAAAACACACATTTTGTGACGTAATACCCTAGGTGGCACCTGAGCTGCATATAAATTCTTGCAAATGAGAATCAGAGTTTTTGACAGTCAACTATTAGTCCTAGAGAAACAATGGATTGCTTTCCTTTATGTTAAGTCAGAGTAAGTTATGTGCCTGCATTACACATTGAATACATACAGTATGTATGTTTGAATGAAATGAAGATTTTCACTGTATTGAGTTTAGTCTTTCTAACTGCCCAGTGAAGTCTTTGAAAATGAATATGATGTTTAAGTTTGTTTGCATAAATCGTGACACAATACACTTTTGGACAGGTGACTATAGAGAACATCAGTCAAAGCAAGTTTTTAACTGTAAGATCCCAGTAAGTCCTACACATTCAAAAGAGAGAAAGGAACACAGATGTTTATAAACCCATATCCTTGGCTAATCACTTAGTTACCCAGATTCCATGTTTTACATCATTAAACAGGTTCTGACATGGACAAATATTCCCAGCCATTCAAGTTGTGCATAATGAACAGAGGATATTTCATTACATTTACATTTATGCATTTAGCAAACACTTTTATCCAAAGTGACTTACAAAAAAAGGATAAACATTCAAGCTACAGCACAATTAAAAACTAACTAAGAGTGCATATTGCTAACATGACATTTGCAGTATTTCGAGATGATATTGCAGTAGTGTAATAGAAAAGTGCAGTTTGGAGAGAGAAGGGGAAGAGCATTGTAAGTGCATTTCTGGAATTCAGAAAGTTTAAGCCAGGAGATATTCTTGAAAGAGCTTTCAAGAATTTCTTGAAGGTGGAGAGGGTATCTGTGTTCTGGTAGCACTTGGAAGGTCATTCTGTCATTAGCATTTGAATCTGTGTCTAATCCACAGACTTTCCAGTCTCTTCCTGAATCCAGTCACTAAAAGTCACTGACCAGAAGATCTGATTCTTGCTGCTCCTCAACCCTAAATCCATCCCGACAGACTCATCTAAAATGTTTCACACTTTTCTCACATGAAATTACACTTCCAGGCAACATCTATTTGCTAGAAAATCTTCTTCTTCTTCCTCTTCTTCTTCTTCTTCTTCAACAAAATGTGTAATTACAGGTCACCACAACAGCATTGGATTAGCACAGAGCTGCTGAAGCACGTTATTAAGCAAAGTTGTTACCACTTTACCCGTGGCAGCCATTAGAAATTCATTCCAAACCTCCAGTCAGGCAGCCACATAAATCATTCAGTGCACAACAGTTTTGTTTAGCCAAATTAAATCTGAGACTGATGGACCATAGCTGTCAAACAGATACCAGATTTCTTGTGATGTAGTAAATCTACGCAATATGCTGTTTTGCCAGTTTATGCAAAACACACAAAAAATGTCCTAGATGTCATATTCAGATGTCATATTTATATTCATGTAGTGACCACTAGTTGGCAGGCAGAAATAGGCTGCCCCCATGAACATCAGGAAACAAATACTGTCTTGTATTCATAAGTGGGTAAGTGTATAACATACGTCTCAATGGGCTTGTGGAATGGAGTTATGTGTGCAAAAACTAGGCTGCTTTTACTCAAAGCCAGTTCCCGGTATGAAAAGGTGATGCAATCCATGGCAAGAAGACACTAAATCAGCAGCAGGGAACCACAGAATAGAAGGTAATCCTTCTACTCCCAGCTGGGATTTTACAAGGCCGCATCTCAGAGTCACAAGAAATCTACCTTTGCTGAAAGGGATTAGATGACTGATGTTTTGACAAGAATGCAACAACTTTATTTAGCCAGCTTGGAAAAAGGCTCCATCTCTGAACTGAACTGCAGCACAGCATCTGAACTACTTCCAGATGAGTTAGGTGAAATTTCATTGCTAATCAGCAAACGCTTTTCACTTCCACCCACTGATGCAGCAAACTGGTAGCCTGACAAGCCATCCTATAACATCAGAATGTATAGTCTGGGCATGACAGATAGACGGCCTCAATCCTAGGGGCAGTATCAGCGGCTCTTTCGAACTGGATAGCGCTACGACCAATTGCAGTAATGTTAGCAAAACAGCAAATAGCTTATGTCCTTTGAAATGCCATTTTCTGCTCAACAAACTCCTCCAAAGTCGATACGAAAACCAATTCAAATGGCCACCATTTCTTGGCCACTGTTGACAGCCCTGTCTTGCTAAGCCAATCCAACTTCTCTCCACAAAGATAGAGCGTTGTAATTGGTCTTACCAAGGTTTGGTAAGACTTAATGGCACATGACCAGACAAAACTATTTGCAACCACTAGAGTGTGTCTAGATTTCTAGGCTAGCAAACTGGAAAAGTGAATGTCAAACACTGTGTGTGATATTACTTTCAAATCATATTTCAGTAATACACTACTGCAAACTGATATGTGAATTCTGGTTGAAATTCTCCAAACCACCTACTGCAATTGAAACCAACCACTATCAAAAAACTGACAACAGGTCTGCTTCAAAAAGGAGAAGTCTTGTCACATAAGCCATGATCAAGATCAGGCAGACCTGCACAGGGCTAATCAAACAAGGCTTGTTCGACTTGGCTGGCCGCCTGGCTGACTAGCTGACTGACTAAGTGGGTGGGACCTTTTTCGATGGGCAAAAGTGAACAAAAGCCCACGCATCATTGAACATTACTGACTTTTGTCCAATGAAAAAGCCTTATTGCCACCCGGACACCCAGGCTTGCAAGACAACCAGCCAAGTCGTTCAAACCCTTGCAAGCAGTCAGCCCTGCACAGGTCTGCCAGCGTCTATTGTTTGTGTGCAACATCACTGGGGACCAGAGGTGGAGATATCCTTCAGAAAGTAAAAGGCCTGCCATGTATTTGGGTTGTTTGACTTATCTGGCTGGCTGGCTGGCTGGTTAGGTAACTGAGCAGGACTTTTTTTCATTGGGCAAAAGAACGCCCTGTAGGCAACATCAGACTTTTGCCCAATAGTAAAGCTTCAAACATCCAACCTCAAAAGCCTCAAATGACTTGAGTTTGTTCCTCTTTCTACACAAGATATGCCAGTAAGAATCATATGAAGTAGCCACCATGATAACTGTTTTCAAAATTGTTACTGGAAGTTGTTCACCTGTTTCTTTAATGGGGCCGATGAATTCAAATCATGAATTCAATTTCTGATATGTTTCAAAGCTTTCTCATCTTCAAGAATATGACTTCAATTTCTTTAATTTCTCTTGTGCAGCCAGAAAATAATAAGGCAAAGGATGAATAACAGTAATAGGGGTTTTATCAGAGATCCATTCACAATGAAAAAAGCTTAAAGCCAGCAAAAAAAAAAATGTTTCTGAAAAACAGAACAGCAAGATAGATATTTCTGAAAATCAAATGGCTCCCTGCAGTGAACAAAAACAAAATTACTTAATAACTTAAACACTGAAAGTTTGAAGTCTTGGTTTGAAAGTAACACTTCAATTTTGATTAAGTTTACCAAAACAATTGGTAAACAGGTCATCAAAGTCACAATCACCCACATATTGTTTAGTTTAGCTGCATTTGGTAAATTATTGTGTTAAAAGAATATTAGATCCCCCAGACTAATTTCTTTCCTGGTTTTCCCTGAACCTCACTTTTGTTAAGAGTTTTGCGTATACTCATCTCAGTAAAGCTACTTCTGGCCCACTCAGTGAAACAAACTCTTCAAGAGGACTTGTCATGCTAATTATTTGATATGAAGACCCAGCAGTTGAGAAGAGGCAAAACCATGACCTGTCCAAACCAGACTTAAACCAGACCTCCCCACATGACTCTTCTTGTGGCCTTCTCCGGGTGCAGACAGAGACATTAGTGGCGTTTCCATGGGAATGGCAGGCTGAGGCAGCTGTCTCTTCCCTCTGCCCGCTTCCTGTCACTTACGGTAATGGCCAGATGGGGCCGTCCCCTTCTCTGCTGTGTTTGATGCTCATGGAAACAGAGACTAACTTGGCGGGCGTGCAGCACTCTCACTCTCGTTACCACAGCTTTGATTCCAGAGCAGGGAACTGTCAAAGCCAGACAAGCTAACTGTGTTTACGTTCAGGTTCATGTTTGAACTCTTTCAAGTCATGGTGCAGAAATAGTGTTTGGCGCAAACATGAAAATGGGCCTGGGCTTGTAGTGATGAAGCAGCTGAACAGACACCTTGAGTGTTCCCAATGACTGAGCACTGTACACACTTTGTTTTTCAAACTATTTTTGTCATGGTTTTATTTGACAACACAGAGGAGACAGAAACACTTGTAGATTGATGTAGTAAGTCCAGAAGCATATAAATGTTTAGCATCAAAAATATCTCAGTAGAATTGGAATTAACTGTGATGATAATTAGTGTTGATTAGTATGTGTGCTGACCTTTATGTGTAGGCAGATGTGCATGTGCTGGATCCCAAAAGGAGCATTAACACATCTTAACTAAAACAAACTAGTGACACCTGTGTCAATTCCAACCAGCAGAAGTCAATGAATGTAGACAGTAGAGACCATTTTGTCATGGAAGGCACAGAGGAAAACTACGCTACTGTGAAAGTGAAATTAGGACTGCTTTTGTTTTAAGCCACATTATTGTCTAAGTTAGGGTGAAGGAGGCAAAAAAACTGACAGCGAAGAAACCAAGCAACATTCATTAGTGCCAAACTCATCAAGCATGCAGTCAGTTGAAGATTTTTGTGTTTGTCAATTTGTTGATTTTTCAACAAACTTATAAACACAACCACCACCACAACCCCCACCCAGAAATATTGGAATGCCTGTCTTGGTATTGTTTCAAGTTCTCTACATGTGCCACCCCAGGTTCTGTTTTCGACTTCCATTTTCCTCTACGAAATTGCTAAAAGTACACTTTCAGGGCCCCTCATTGATCAGTGAGGGTGGCGACACAGTTTCCTCTGAGGCCCTCCCCGGAAATGTTCCATCAAGAGCCTGCTCTTATTTCCAGAAAGCTCCACGCCTGCAGCGCAGAGGGAGTGGCTGCATGCAGACAGACTAAATCAAGCTGACAGGCTGATCAAAGTCCCTCATTGTATGGATGAAATTGGACCTTCACAGCTGATGGTTATGCCAAGGCTATTCCCTCAGGCTTAGGCTGCCTGGGTTATTTCTCATCTTGAGGAAAGGGAGCCTGGGCCACATTGCCTACTCAGAGCTGTTGACTGAAACATTAATGTGAAGAGGAGAGAGTCGAGTGGTCTCACAAACAGCAGCAAAGAAAGCTATGAAAATGACATCTCGTTTAAGTCTGGAGAGTATTTATTCTCCCCTCTATTCCTCTTTCTTCGTTCCTGTTCTACAGAGCATATGTAATTCCAAACGTTGTCTCTTTGCCCCTCTGTTCCGCACAAAAGAGAGAATAAACCTCCCCTGCTGCCTTGGTGTAAATTAAGTTTGTCATGCATATTGCCTGTGAATGATGTCATTTCCTTCAGTTCCAAGAGACACAAACTAACTATCTCGCTCAGGTCACGCGGTCACGCATGGATCCTCGGCTCGGGACCAACATGTGCACCCAACGATGACTGCAAGAACCATCATGTACTCACAAGGAAGTTGTTGCTATGTAAGACTGTTGCTATGGAGGCTCTGATGGCCTTCACATCTGTAATCACAGCTCACTTAGGTGTCAGATTAACAAAAGACCACTAGGGGGAGCCCTGTCTCTCTCCAGGCAGATGCTGGAAGGCCTGGTGTACCCCGAATCCATGCTACCGCCACTCCTCTGTTGCCCGTCATCACCTTCACAGTTTCTGTTTCTCCTGTGTCTGTAGGTCCGCAGGTGTATGGAGAAGCGTCACAGTCAATAGGTGCCTTCCGGAATGCAGCGTTATTTGGCCTCTCCTTTATTAAATTAACAAATTAATTAAGAAGATCTTACACACAGATTGAAATTGCCCTATGAATGGAGATTTTAGCCTATCATAGTTAAATAACACCTAAACTCCTGGGGTTGCTTAAGATCTGATTTAATAGATCTGATTTAATAGATCATATTCGACTCAGTATGTGTTAAACATCAATGTACATCATAGTTTTTAATGACTCATGTAAATTTATCGTAATCTTATCGTGGTTCATGCAGTAGCCAAATCATTAATGAATTCATGCACTATCACTGAAGTGTTGGCAGCTTTTCAAGAACCCACTGATTCTGTGACACAAAGGAATGTCAACTGCTGATATTGAAAAAAAAACATGGATGCTGAGGCACTGCAGATGATGGATGCCTTTTCAGCTCAATACTCTCAGCACTCAGGCCTCCAACCAACAAGTACTGCACCCCACTAGGCCACTCCTCTTAAAAGGCACACAGACATGGAACACAGTGTGGTTTTAGGAGAATTTCATTTGAACCAGACCCAGCTTAATAAATGCACAAAAGATACTTAGTGAGGGGCTCTTACCTCCTTTTTGCCCTCGAGGGCACCTGTTGATGTGTTTGTGGAAAATGTAATTTTCAACTGGATGACTTCAGTTCAAGCTCTTCATTGACTTTTGGGAGCGGTAGGAATCACTCTAACCAGTACTCATTAAAGAATGTTACAAGGACTTCAGATTCAACATCCAGAAAGTCTTCTTTGGCATGCTTTCTTTGGCTTAGCCTTGGGGTCCTACCTGGTTCAGCTCTCAGCCTTAGTGAGACATTTACTGAAACGCCTCCTGTGTGACATGTTTATACTGACATTGATGACGTGGCTGAAAATGTCCCCTTCGCTCATCAGCCTTCAGGGTCGTAAACATCACGTCATGGCCTTGATGTTGGGAAGGCATGACATTGCTTTCAACTGAAGATATGTATAACTTCCCTCAAATGCATTTCATAAGAATGATAAGTGAAACAGTTTCGGTTTCGCTTTACATCGGGGTGTCATTGTCTTGTCAAGCGCTGTCATTTCTCGAGGAAAGTGTAGGGGAAACGGAGGGAGCCTTCATTCATTGCATACTGAACCATTAAAAGAGTAGGTTTGGTTTTTCACACTTAAAGCCAATTGTTTATTATGAAATACAATGGTCAAGATCAACATTTTTGTAATGGCATTTTGTAATAGAATTTTTGGTTCTTACGGCACCCCTCCCCCCAAAACATCCAACCATTAAACTTATGTTTGTAAAGACGTGAAACTCACCAAGTGGTCAGTAATATTCACTGATAGGCTGACACAAAAATCACTGCCAAGTATGGTTTCCAACAGGTTTCTGACCATTCATTCTTAATTGTGGACGTTGAGAGTTTGAAGAGTTTAAAGCAATACAAGCTGATGGAAGTCACACTTTGTGATGACTTTTGTGTGTTTAACCATCAAAGTGACTAAAAAACTGGTCAATTAACCTAAAAAGTTGCCTGTTTTCACTTACGGTACAGTACAGTACAGTACATCTGTATTTGCATGCATTTGTATTTACATGTATTTCAAAATGTTACAAAGTAGCATGCGAGCATACCAAATCAAGAAAAAGGAGGTCTGGAAACCATAACTCAGGATGAAAAAAAGAAAACACTCATCAGATATTTTGGCGAATAGTCTGGTATAAGGGACAGTGGGTAGAGCATCATTCCTGCAACTGAATATAGTGCTCCTGATAGCATGCACATATTCTATACAGGTCTATTAGTAATATTACTATCTATTATGGTCTCTCCAGTAAACATCCTATAGCGGGCAATAATGTGGACTTTGAGTAATAGTGATTACATTTCAGGTTGTTTTTTCTGTACATGTGAACACTGTTGAATGTAATTACGATGATTTTCCAAGCATGGCTTGTCATACCTGGAGTTGGATGCTTTATTTGTGTCAATTATGTGTGATTTCCGATGATTGTAATACCCAGGTCAAGCCAGACCACTGTCATAATTTTACAATTTTTGTTAATTGCCCTGTGATCTCTGGTGCAACCTCAAACCGTTTACGCTACAGGCTGCACCAGAAGGATTTTATTAAGTGCTGCAGCAACAGCTCATGTGACTGATGATTTTTTGATTCCTCACTGCAGCAGTTGTGTTTATTTTCATTAGTCAATCCAATTTGTCACTGGGGCACATCATTAAGCCTTTGCTGCCATTACACCACGCACAACCTCTGTGCAGATTAAGACTCCAACTGTCAAAAACATATGGCCACTGAAACCATCTGTACCTCTTTATTAGAAGACAGGAGCAATGCTTTGGTGCTAACCATTAACTCCCTTTGCTGTTGAGCACAGGAACACTCACATTCTCACAAGAGTTTAATTTTTAATTTTCAAGGAGCTCAAGCCTCTAGAATATTCTGGGCCAGAGAAATGTAAAATAAATGTCGCAAAACAGTCTGCTTTTATCACTGGTTAGCTCACATTTCGTGTAGGCCGGTAGGTAGAAAATTGGAAGTCCCTGTCCCCATGAGGTTTGTGTGCCCGGCTCAGGTTTCTTCAGGTGGCAGGCTTTGCTGTCCCATTAGCCCTCTGTGTTTTATACCCATCTTCTCCTGCATCATTGGCTGCTCCCTCTCTCATCTAATTTGACAGGTGATCGCTCATCCCACTTTTAGACCAGAATCCTCCTGTATCCTCTGCCAGACACTAATAGCCCCCCTCTCTCGATCTCGCTCGTAGTTGGAGGGGTGAGGCAAGCATCCTATTTCTTTCTGCCAGTGTTCAGTGTTCAGCCCACTATGGCTCTATACCCACATTGTAAAGCATTGATTTTCAAACTGAAGCCCGGGGACACCCATGGGTCCGCAGCGCATTGCTAGGGGGTCTGTGAAAAAGTTTGCTATAAAATAGTATCTTGCATCTAACAGAAGAAATGGATATAAGCCTGTATGTTTACATTTGTGCTACTATTATGAGGGGTCCTTGGAAATTTTTCTGTTCCATGAGGGGTCCCCGGTACGATAAAGTTTGAGAACCCCTGATATAAAGGATAACACGTCTTTAAAGGAATTCATGCAGCACATTCCCTGGCCTGACCAATGTATATTATCATGCTCTGCTTACAAGCGTGGTCTCATGGACGTGGAATGCTTTGGACAAATTATATTGTCTGAGAGTATTATGTGATGATGTGGTAGAGGTACCAGACCCCAGAACAGTCACTCTCTTATACATATTATTTATGTGTTTTTATTCTTGGCTTGTGGTTGCTGGTCAGCTTCAGGTCGTTGACATTCCCTCACAGCCTTGTGAATGACATGCTGTGGGGGGCACTACTGCGGTATGGCCCCTAACACCCTCCTATAGATGTTGGGGGAGGATTGGGAGGGGGGATTTCACAGTGGCCATGGGGGTCTGGCTACATGAATGTGAACTGATAGATTATGTATGACCTCTCTGGTCAGGGCTAGATCCCAGCATGTATATTTCAGAGAGTGCAGGAGGAGGCACACCTCTACACACTGATGTAGCCTCACAGATGCTCTCAGCCACTGTAGTTATTAATAAAACCAGCCACTGTGGGGTGGAGCTACCTGTGACTTAGATTGGGTTCTACTGAGAGTGTGTGTGTGTGTGTGAGAGAGAGAGAGAGAGGAAGAGACAGAGAGAGAAAGAGTTCCTGAACAACATCTAGCATACTGTGTGATTCATACGATTACAGACGTGACGCCCAATCAAAAAACTCCTGGGTCACCTGATTAATAGAGAACTAATACACAGCAGTAGTCCTCATCTAGAAAACTCTACCCCTGCACTTTCCTGCCACTTCACACAAAGGATAGAGAAAAGAACACCATTAAACACCATGGCAAGTCCATTATTCCCACCCTCACCATTAATTTTAATATACATGAAATTTCGTCCTATGGAAAGGGACCAAAGTGTTGATAAATGACAAATTACACCGCCAGGATACATTCCACATCTCGTCTCTCTGGATTTCTCCTGCTTTGCATGGATTTCGGACACGGCTGCCGCACTTATTTTGTGGCTGCTTTGTGTGGCTGTGTCGGCAAGGTGGCATGCGTGTGTGCGTGCGTGGCTGAGACAGCACTCAGTGCTGCGAGTCTCTTCCTGCCATCCGGGAAGAACCATCCATCTCATTAGTTATTTTGTCTGTCTGTAAAGCATGAATTTGTGATGAGTGGTTTTTATTTTGCTCACAGGGAGCCGTCAAGGAGAGTCTTCCTTCTCAAGTGCTGTGTGACGGTCATGGATCGACCGCACTGAGAAGCCTTCCATAAGGACTGTTTTACACGCAAGTTCGCACATACACACGTTCATGTATACACGCACACGCACTCGTACTTGGACTTTCACATTCATAATCGCATATAACATTATCAAGCGTTCATTGACTGTTTTCATACACACAATGTATACGTTTGGAAGAAACACGCAAGACTACGTGACTATATTGTGGACATTTATTGTGTCTATATAAGCGTAGAAACGTGAGCGCAAAA
>PYXC01002630.1:0-18529 GCA_015244755.2 Tenualosa ilisha | reverse complement strand
ATGTGGTATCACCTTAATTCTTGTTTCAGGGCATAGAGGCCAGGTGGTGAGCAAGGACAGGATGATGGGGACCAAGGACCCCATGCAAGAGGAAGCGAGGACGATGATGGTGGTGGACCCCAGGGGGCGCCCCCACGGATGAAAGAACTGCGATTGCCCGCACAAGAAAGGCGGTTCGGCAGAGATCGGGGGCTGTACCAGCCCTGCGGGCCCAGACCGACAGTGGAGATGAAAGTGACAGTGAAGGAGAAGTGCCAGCCGTCCCAGAAAACCAGGGGTGCAAGCAACAAAGGGGGGCAGCGAGTGCCACCCATTCAGAGTCCGGAGACCAGTTCCACCCTGGAACGGAAGGAGAGCCAGAACCCTCCACACAGAGTCCTCATCCGTGGCCCCCGCCAGAAGGAGTCGCCATTGACCCGGCCAGAGATCGGCATCGTTCCAGCGAAGGGGAACGGAGGCCAGAGCTCCTCACAATTGGAGATGACTTATGGCTCCCAGGAGAAGAGCAGCAAGGAGTACAGCCCTGTGTCAGTGGAGGATACCTGGAGCAACTCTATGACCCCAGAACCTCTCGCCCCGACGATGTGCTGGAAGAACTCTTTGCAGACCTATACATCCCTAGAACAGGCTATGGAGTTGAAGAAGCGCCAGAGCAGCAGCCTCTGGGTGGACTTGACAGGTCGCCTCAACCAGGTCTCTCTGGGGAAGAACAGGGGGCAGGGTCCAAGTACCAGTACAGCTTTCCAGGAGCCGACTGGGGAGAATTCGAGCCCTCCACCGATGATGACAATGATGAGTAGACTGAGCATAGGTGCTCAGCCTGAGGACTCTGACTCTGAGGAGTCCTCAGAAGGATTGTATATAGACTATGAGAGTTCTGGAACACATACTGGAGTCACCACAAACACACCAGAAGGCCCTCAGGTGAGGGCAAGCAGTATGCAAGAGCAGCACGACAACGGACAGGAGCAAGAAGAACTGGAAATAATGCCTAATGTCCCAGCCAAGATGGAAGGGAAGGAAGGACAGAGCATAAGTGTTCCCTGCATTTACCCAGCAGGGTCCACTAAGGTGCTGTGGAGTAGATATGTACCAAATCAGAGACTGGAAAGGGAAAGTTCCTTCATGACAATCGCAATTATCAACCTTACCACCGCAAAGAAGGAAGAATATTTACTGATAAACTCTAAGACTGAAATGATAATAGATAAAACTCAGAGTAAAGTGATTTTGATATTGTTAGAACTGGAAAAGAAGGATGCAGGACAGTACTATTGCCTGGTAAGAGATGAAGAAAACCCTGGGAGCGGCAGAGGAACAGACGTGATAGTAAAATCCAAAACTAAGGAAACCAAAGGGCTCCAGGACCGAAGACAGGGACACATAAAGAGAAGACCAAGATCGTTGGAAGAAAAAGAGTCAAATATACGACTGGGAAAGACACTGGAAGGTTGGCTGGAGTCCAATTCTTGGCTCCGGTGGGCCACATATACCGCCAAATCGATATATCCCAAAGGAAACTGTTATATATGTGCCAGACAGGTACCCAGACCCCTGATAATACCACTGCCAGGCAACTTATCGACAGAAATGGAGATGGAGAAGAGGCGAGGCACAGTCTCATACCGAAGATGCGTTCTGGAACTAGGGAATCCAGGGCGAGGAGAGGCAGTAGAACGTGCAGCCAAGGTTTCGTCACATATTGCCCGTATCTGGCAGTTGGTAGTACAAAGAAGAGAAGCCTGCGAAAGAACATTTCCAGATTTGAGGGCCACAGAGGATGAACACATCATCGAGTATGAGATCGATGGGAGCGCAGAATACGAGTGTATAATTGGAGAAAAATCACCATATTACAAGGGACAAACTGCTGAGGGCAGACCCTTAGGGGAAAGTAGGAACTGGGTGGAGGTAGGGGAGTTCATGGGTCCCTGCAGGAGTACATGGAGGAGAATTGAGAAGAAAATGCTATTTCCTGAGATTGTTGTGAAGGGGCGTGGAAAGAGACGGAAGACTGGCGTTGCAACATCAACAATGACGAACATTGTACAATTGCTTACCAAGCTGCATTTCAAGGTTTCATAGAACAGGAAATCCCACTGGAAGGAGTGTACTGGATATGTGGGAAGCAATATGGCTTACAAAAGACTTTGCCTAAAGACTGGGCGGGAAAATGCGCCTGGGTAAGAGTTGTCCAGGCCACCCACATCTTACCTTTCTCCCAAGAAGAAAACACCACGACCCTGCCCCCAGGTGTTAAGATCCGAGAGCCACGAGACACTTCCAAACATAGACTAGCTCCGGGATTCAGCCAGGATGTTCCAAAGGAATTCTTAGCAATGGACCACACTCTGGCTGGCTTCCCTGGAGCCCTTCCATTTTTTGGATCAGGATACAAGATCTCAGAGAACACCAAGTGGATTAACTACATTTACTATAATCAAATGCGTTTCCTGAACTACACTATGGAAGCTTTGAATGCCCTGAATGACAGGGTAGAAGCTTTAGCTGTGAGGCTGGACGCTAACACCCAAATGACATTAGAAAACAGAATGGTGTTGGACTGGATGTTGGCCAAGGAAGGGGGAGTGTGTGCTGTAGTGGGGGACACTTGCTGCACCTACATCCCTGAGGATAGTACCTCTGACGGTGCTTTTCTTGAAGCCATGGACCGACTTAGGAGACTAAGAGATGAGACTCATGATAATGCTGGGAAAGGCCCTAGTCTTGACGGCATTGATACGTCTAGCATAAGATCTTTCTTCACATCTGCTTGGGATTGGATGAAGGGCACGTTTGGGTCTTTAGGGGCCACGGTCATAGGCTGGATCCTTAAGTTACTGTTGGGAGTAGGTATATTGGTAGCAATAACTTGCTGCTTTGTCACATGTTGTGGTAAAATCTGCTCTAGACCCATTACTAAGGTTGTAGAGAAGCAACTGGTGGTCTTAGGGCCAGTACCAGAAGTGGTGGGTCCCCCTTCAGGAATATATGAAGTAATGGATAACAAAAGCTCTGTATACAACTTAGTTAGCACAGTCTCGGGGACAGATGACGATCAATACCATGTCTATCAATACCCTGTTTAGAATGAAATGTAGGGGCTGAAGATGGATGATTGCGTGTCTGAATGTGTCCATTTACACTGACGCTTATTTGTGCAATGAAGTATCAGCTTACACCGCTGGCACAGCTCGCCATTTCAACTACTGACTGTCTATCACAATCACACTGACATGAATGCAATGAAGGAACAGCTTACATTCCCACTTACTAATCAATAACATGCACCAAGACGATGCCCACTCGGTGAGATAAAAAAAAAAAAACAACTTTATTAATTATTAGGTTAGTGCTTATTTGAATTATATACCGCTATAGGTAGATATTGGAAGGAATTGTCCTAAGGGGCGTTTAGAAGGGGCATTTTGTGAAGGATTATTATTAATCCGGCTTATTACATATAGCAATATTAGCAATTTTGTATACGAATAGCAACTTTTAGAGGAATAGCCCTCAACTGCATGGCCGCCTGAGGAGAGTCAGGCTGATTGCTTGCTGGCTGACCACAGTCTTTAGAGGTGGAGCAGGCATGCGCCTAGATGGCCATTGAATCAGGCAAATCATACCATTTCACCTGTGCAGCCATACATAGTGGGAAAAGGAGGAGGCAGCCGCCGGAGGGACAGTTGCGTCCTACCCCACACTTGGTTCGCAAAAGGCAGGGTAAAAGGATATTGGTAGGCTCAATGTGCCAGGGCGGTGGTCCAGATAACACCCTGCCCAGGTGTGGACACCTACTACATGCTTCACGTGCTCCCTCAGGACTAAGTGGTGTGGCGTTAACCGTATGAAGAGGTAACTCTGATATAGTAGTCTTTTAAATGACTACATAGCATGTCAGAATTGACATAGGAGATCCAAGGGGGTAGAACCGTCTCGGGCCCCATTGGTCTTGGTCCCTGTTATTGTAAATACAATGTGTGAATGGTTATGTGTGCATGGGGATGAGGCAAGTATTATCTAGGGATGTGTACCGATCGCTGTTCCCGTTTAAAGATTGCTTGTAATCACCATTGGGCCTGCTTTTGGTTTATTGTTGAATGACCATACCATTCGTGCATTGCTATGTTTAATCCCTACTCCCGTTCATATCTGCTTCTGCTAAGTTTAGCTACGGACGTGCAGGAAACGAGCACCGAATGTAAAAAAAAAAAAAAAAAAAAAAGGAAGAGCAATTTGTAACTGCACGTCTGACTGTATAGGATTGGCTCATGTGGCAGTATAGGTGTGGCTTCTTAAAAGCCACAAAGGGAGGAGTATGTGGAAATTATTATCATAAAGAATAATAGTTTGAAGTTTGTTCTAGTATACACAATATTAACTTGAGAGTGTAACGCTTATACTAACATATGAAAGAAGGGTGGTTTGTAACATGTTAATGGTAACCCAGAAGGCCAAAGCAGTTCAGGCAGACAGAGAATAGAGACTTGGGTAGTTCAAGCAGAGGGCAAAAAACAAGCAAGAGGCCATGAACAGTTCAAGAGACAAGATTTAATGCAGGGAGATGCTTCGGATTCTGGGATACCTTAGTTTGGGTGGATACCATGGTATGTGGCAGTGAGTGGGGTCTGCTGTATGAGAGGATGCTGTTCACATCAGAACCATGGTACTGATGGATCCTGAGTAAATGAGAAAATGTAAATTGTAGAGATGTTTACGTCAGAACCATGGTACAGATGGATCCTGAGTAAATGAGAAAATATAAATTGTGGAGATGTTTACATCAGAACCATGGTATAGATGGGTCCTGAGTAAATGAAAGAATATAAATTATAAAGATAAAAGTCCAGCATAAGAAAGTATACGTCAGACTAAACGCCCAGCAAGGAAGAATAATAGTTTTTTTAATAACTGGATGGGTGAAGGAATCCACCAATATGAATTAGGCCCGAAGCCTCCTAATTAATAAACAAGAGCCCCGTGACATAGGCAAGGTAGGAGGAATCAGTGTATGCTTCAAAGTGGAATAAAAAGTAGATTTTTTGAAAGGAACATTCAGAGCCTGATCAACTCTCAAGGGAAGCGGTATCCTCTCTGCTGTAGAACTCATTCACACTGCTCAGCACTTATACTGTGAGGCAATTGTCTCTTGTATTCTTGCTGGTATTGTGAATAAAGTCTTTATCATCAGCTTGACTCCAACAGTGAGTTTTCTGATTTAGACCAAGTTTATTGGGTGGGCTAGGACTTGATTGTTGGGGTTTGCAGACATTGAGGTGGTTTTCCACGACAATGTCATTTGAGTTTTCTTTATTGCATCATTAGAAATTATACACAGACTGTGTCTGCATGGTTACAGTAACTATGCAAATGTATATAAAACAGGAAAGAATATTCAAGTCTAAGCTAGACTGTTAAGGTGTTCTCAGAAGCTTATGATGCAACAATCTAAAGAGCTTTTGTATCATTAAATACAAAGATTATTATAACACTGACCAAGATATATTCAAGATTCAAGATAGTCTTTATTACATCTCATTTAAGTTTCTCACTGGTGCCACAAGGTGGCCATTTCTGTTTATTACAAAATCTTTCTGCATCTAATTAACAGCCTAGACATGGCCTGTTAGGTGTTCATGTTTAAAACACTATGAACACATGGTGTATTGCTGTATATAGCATTTCTTTTTACACTATCACAACACATCCTTTTGCACAATTTCATTTTTGCTCATCATTCTGCACTATCACAACACATCATACAGGATTTTTTTTGCTTGGGACATTCTTGTGTTTTTTGTCTAGTGATCTTTTTGTCTTGTGATCTTGTCTTGTTTAGTTATCTACTATGCACTTTTTTTCTTAGTGTTAGTTCTTAGTTTTTTATCTGTTGTGCATCTCTTCTTCACCATGGGATAGCGAAAACATACTTTCAGTTTCTTTGTATATCTAGTGTATGTGAAGGAACTGATAATAAAGCTGATGTATGACTTGTCCAGCCTTATTTGTCTGTGTGTTGTTGTTTGTTAGCAGAGCAAAGAATGACAACGTGACCTACAGTGCAGTTCACAGGCCCTGACAGCCCAGGGGAGCAGCAGAGCACAAATACGTTCATCTTATCTGAGCTCTCTATCACAGAAACAGATCACAGACAACATTCTCGTGCCGAGCCAGCTCTTTCGTTGATTTCTTGTCGTTGAGACCTTGTGGTCAAAATGACTGTGCTTTCTTTTCCTAAAACAATGTTGTCAATTTTAGAGCACAGAAATCGAGTCCATTTATCCCTTTTTTGACTCTAATACTGACGACTGATATTATTGCAGAATTTCTCTGTTGTTATTTGAAGTAGGCCTAATTATTTCTTTCTGTGCAGCTCTTTGTTCTAATATGTCTATTTCTTATTTTCCCTCTGGATAAATAAAGTATCTATCGACAGTATCTACCTATCTATCTGTTTATGCAGATTAATGTCATTTAAAATCACCTAGTGCAAAGAATGATGGGGTGTGACATCACTTCTGATGAGTATTTTCCAAAGTAAAAAGAGCAGAGTGCAGTCAGAGTGCAGCTAAAGAGTGCAGTCTCTTATTTGTTCTTATTTGTTAGAGTTCCTTCCCTAATGACATGACCCATTAATATTTAGTGGTAGAGGCCTTCAGTGCTTTCTTTCAAATCTCCTTTAGCATGACGTATTCTGGTGGTCCCTATGAAGTGTAAGAGGACAAGAAACGCCTCACAATTCCTCATGAAACCATGAAACAACAACCAATCAACTTGACACAGATCAATAACATCTGATTTCCCCTAAGTGTTAGTGGATTTGGATTCTTGTAAAATCGCTGATGTCTTTCTTTAAGTCCTATGAATTCATCTTCATATCTTTCCCTGACCTCATACAGAACTGTATCATTTACCTGATATGGAACATCCCTGGAAAACCTTGAAAAATTTTACATCCCGGGAAACTACTGTAACACCACTCATCCATGCTAAATAACCTTTGACCTTCCCTACACTTTTCCTATACGTCATCAGTGACAACATAGATGGAGTAATGTGAAAGCAAACTAATATTGAAAGTAAAGCCCCTTAACTGGACCAAAATAGTAGGCCCAACTAATAGGAGGGGTTGTGGCTATATTCAAACATCTAAGGGTTTACACTCAATGTGAAATTTACAAAACATTTTTCAAACATAACGAGAACAAACAGCCCCCACTTCATCATGCTATGACCGGTAGTTTGAGCAACGGCTGACTCGGTAGCTTTCAGTGGACTTACCACACACTTTCCCCTTCTCCTGTCTCTACTCCCTTTGACCCCTGTAAGCCCACCTCTTGCTGCACTTCAGTATTAATTCTCATTTTGCAGTCTTTGGATAGAAGTGTCAGCTAAATACTTACTTACTCATATTTTACTTACATATAAATGTGGATTTCATGATATATTTGTGTGATTTTAGGAAATTAGTGGCACAAATAAATCTAGCAGAAGTGAAACGCAACGCAAATATGTTTAGCTGCAAAAAACTAACTTTGGCTGTAAGGTTCAGTGTTTTGCATGCTGTTCCAGGTCATGTCACCACTTTCTTTTCTGAGTTTATCCACATCAAGCAATGGGGATCTAAGAAAATATGAAAGAAATGTCAAAGTTTACCTGTCCTGCTACTGAGCCCTACATCTACAACTGATAAAATGGGGAAATTTCACAATGCAGTCAAGATCACTATGGAGGGTTTTGGCATGTTTTCAGAAACAGTGTTCTGATGTATTTAACATATTACCAAACTATGCATGGAATTCACTTTCATCAGGTGTTTCACCAAAGATGACATGTTGGTTAGACTGAGACCACAGCAACCCCTGGGACAGTGTAGATGACATTGACTGATGATGTCCATGTTTCACTTCTGTCTGGAAGTCAGGTATCAGTCCTAATATCTTCCTGACCATGCTTTCTCGGTCACTGGGTGGTGGGTTTTGAAAGTTTCAGTCACATCTTATACACATTAATAAAAAAAATACTGTTGGTTCACTGATGATCATTGTTTTCCAAACATCCTTTGACTTACGCAGCATAATGAAGACAGTGCAAGGTCATATATCTACTTTCATCAGCAAGTTTTGAAATCAAAAGTTTTGAGATAAAAAGTTCACTGCAGACTTAAACCTTCTCAGGAGACATACTTAATGCTAGCTTACCAAGTGACTGCAGAAGTGTGCTTTTGTCTGTTTGTTAGTTGAATGTCAATTCGATGTTTTAGTTTGACTCCAGCATATATACCTGCATGATAGTCTGTACAGTGTATTTCTCATAAAGTCTGTACAGTGTATTTCTCCCTGTCTCTTTCTCACTATTTCTGTCTTTGTCTTGCATAACTCAAACTCATCAAACACCATCTCATTAGTCTGATCTGATCCTTCTTTTTTCCCCCAGAACTGATATTGTCCTATTTCTTTTCATAGCTACTTTTCTTTTCTACTTGTGGTATGACGTTTACAACAAGTCAACCCTCTCTCAGTTCATTCACCTGCAGAGGAACCAACAGTACTGTCTACACTGTGTATGGTGGGTAAGTGACTTGTTCATTTTTTCTACAACATCCAAATAGGTCTTTTTTAGATTAATGTCTGTCTGATCTTAAACAATGTTGCATAATCACCAAATCAATATGGTAACATTAATGGAAATGAACTAGACTGTATTCATTATGATTGCAGGCCAGAAGAGTGATGCTCTCAAAAGCCATGAATGTATTTTTGGTGCATTTCCTCTTGTGTCCAGCAGGTGTAGTGCTGTTACACAAAGTCAAATCACATGTTGCATCTGTATTTAATATGCACATGATATACACAGTAAATTATTAGATGTTGCCAATTGTAGAATTAATAAAATCATTAAGTGTCAGAGAATTATTTTCACATGGTTATTATTTTACTCATAATTTTAGTTTTTTTGCTTTATGCTGACTGTTCAATGTGGCATTTGTTTTGTTTCAGCTGTGCGGTGTGCCTGGAGTGTGAGTTATTCCTCTACACAAGTCTGTGGCCTTAAAGGGGCATCGGTGGTTCTGCCGTGGACATACCTACCACTATTCCTGGATGGGTCACTGTGTGGGTGGAAAGTGGAACAAAGAGAAGAGAGGGACAGTCAGAGAAGTCAGGATTGCTAATAAATATCCTGACTGCAGCCTGAAAATAGGCAGTCTGGCTGATCATCACACTGGCGTTTATCACTTTAGGTTTTACACAGCCCTTCACACCAGTTGGACGACAGGCAAATATGGTGTTACACTTTCAATCACTGGTAAGTACAATGAAGTTAAAAGTTTTTTTTTTTTTTTAAGTAAACAGTGGATGAAATCCTTATTATCACAAACCTGTCTTCTTATGTCAGACCTGCAGGTAAAGTTTGAGGCTGTTGTAGGGAAACGGAATCAGCTTAAAGTGACCTGCATCACCTCCTGCAGCTTAGGCTCTCAGTATGTCTGGTACAAGCATGGACAGCCTCTACAAAACAAAACCACTGGCTCAATGCTAATAAAGTCAAGCAGACCTTCTAAACAGGGAAATTATTCCTGCACTGTGAGAGGCTATGAGGCCCAATGCTCCCCAGCAGTGTGTGAGTGTGCATAACTGTGTTTACTTCACATCCAGCTCAAAGACAGAATCTCTCCTGTTACTGTTGTCTACTTGTTGTCAATTTCCACAGACTACAGTATACTTAGAGTTCACTACTTACTCTTTATTTTAAAACGGATAGGTCCGGTCCTTGATGATGATTAGTTGAATTGTGTTCGAATGCTATTGTAAAATCCACAATATACCACGGGCTCCAACAGCATTTCATTCTATATTACTGCGCCATAGGAAAGTGAAAAGTGGCTGCACTTGTGCGTTATCTGACAACCATTCCGCTAGAGGAAATATTTCTTGGCGAAGGAATTGTGAATAATTTGCTTTCTCGTTGTGTCTTCCTTTAATTCAACCATGCCAGGTTAATGTGGTAATTGTTTTAGAAACGCAATAACCCACTTGACGACAGTACTGTAACTAAGAGTTAGACTCTTTGAAAGCTGTGTAGAAAAAGCATGTTATTCATTTCAAAGAATGCCGCATTTGCTGTTTTGCCGACGTTGGCCTGATTGGTTGTAGTGCTATCCCATTGTGTGCAGAGGCAGTTTGAAAGACATTGACTGATTCCACCCCTAGGATTGAGCCTGATCTGTCGGTCATGTCCAGACAATACATTTTAATGAGAGTCACTCTGCGGAATATGGCTTCAGGTTTTTTACAAAACAAGGAACAGGTTACATTGGATTACCAGGTGTCAACATTTCTGTCACAGGTAAATCCTTTATAAAATATTAGCTTTGTTAACAAACATCTGCTGTGTGAACATCATCTCATTTTTATATTTTCACTAGGTCTGCAGGTGATGGTATCTTCTGCTACAGTGACAGAGGGACAGAGAGTGACACTGACCTGCAGCACCTCCTGCACTCTGAGTGACAGGCCCACCTTCACCTGGTTCAGGAACTCTGTGATCTACAAACACACAACTGACAGGAACCTTCACTTTGACCCAGTCCAAGGACACGACAAAGACAATTACTCTTGTGCTGTTAGAGAAAATGAGAATATCTCCTCCAGTGATGTTTTTGTTAGCGTTACATGTAAGTTAATGTGTCCTTATTTACTCTTTAAAAGATTGGTTGCCTATGTACAACACACACGTACGCACACACTGTAGGACAAAAATGCTTATGTTACACTTATGTTTTCTAACACACATACAAAAGTCTATAATGGTTCAGTCTATATGTGATGCCCAGAATTTTTGGGGGTCTCTGACGGACGACCCTTGAGAGTTTTTCCAATATGTCCAATGTGTCTTTTGCATATTGGAGATGCACTTACAGTTTATGTTTTTACTCTCTCTCTATCTCAGCAATGAAGACAATGACTGGGATGGACACCGTGTCATTTGTTTTGGTAAACTGTATGGCAGCTCTACTGGTTATGCAAGGTGTGTGTGTTTCCCCCACATAGAGTACCTGTGTTGTGCGTCTCTTAACCCTTTAGGCGCCAGGGTTTTTTTTGAAAATACTGGATTTTGACATGAATATTTCAAAAGCTTGTGGCTTAAAGGGGGCTAAAGATAGATGCCTACTGTAAATTAGAAAAATGTTGGCCATGACCCAAAGTTTATGTGGGTTATAAATGTATTGATCTAATTTGCATATTATGACGTCATCAGGTGGCGGCCATCTTGAATCTCATTATATTCAGGAAATAGTGGACATTGAATTGATGTTTGAACTTTTTTTATGTTTTTTTCTTTTTTTTGTCTTTTTATCCTCATTCATGATGATCAGGAAAGAGGAAACCAACAATAAAACAGAAGAAAGTTGTAAAATATTACTGTATCATCATTACTATATAGTAGTAAAACAAATGCGAAAAGTAGCCTATTTTTTCATCATTCTTGAATTACATTCAGGAAATGTTAGATATTGAATGAATGTCTGAACTTATTAGCAAAGTGTTTTTTGTCTTTTTATCCTCATTTCAAATGATCAGAAAGAGAAAACTTTTTAAACAGCAGATAAAGTAGGCCTAGTAACAGACGCACGTTGAATAACCTGTCATGACCTGGCTGACCCCTACCCACATATTCAACATTGTTAGCAAAATGGGGGAGAGACAGAATGATCTCAAATCTGTTCCTAGGCATTACTTTGCCAAACGTATATACGTGAATATACGTTGGCAAAAAAACTCTGCCCAGTAGTCTTCGATTTCTGCCTTTTCCACCAGCCCCATACATAAATGCAACGCTCGAAAAGCCTTCATCTCTGACACATCATTCCACTCATGAAATCTGGAATTGGGCTTCAGCTGATGGGAGTTCACAAATTGATGAGCATATCTATTTGTCTCAGTTGTAAGGAGGTTCCAGAAATCATCATTTAGAAAAAGAGACAGAAATTGTCAAATTGTCAGCACTGGTCAAATCTTTCTCGCCTAAATAACCAACAGGCTCATCAAAACGTTTTATCCAGTCCTGACATCTTTCCTCACTCGCCAAATACACCCAACCATTGTCATCCCTAATTCCAGCGTTATTCATATCCCTGCTGCCTCTCCCACGTCTCCCTGCTCGCCCACCTGTGGTGAAGCGACTCCCCGCTCTGCTAAGCACTGGATGAAGAGAGCTAGTGCTACGGCTACTACCAGCCCTATTTCTACCACCCCTGCTGGCTCGACCAACACCTCTCCTACGGACACTACGACCACGTTCGCCACTGCTACCCACTATCACATTGAAGTCGAACAAAAGGGACAAAATCGGAGTGTGTGTGTGTGCTTGGTGAACGCTCGCCTCGCACGCCGGTATCATTGCCTTCTAAAGTTTCACCGGGAAGTGCGATTATTAGCCGACCGATCGTCATTTCCAAAAGGTAAATATTCCCCTTCAGAGTCAGAATCGGCAAATAACATTCACATGACATCCTCACGTTTCAACTTTTTACAAGCCATTTGGAGTTTTTCTCTTACAAAGTTTACATTGTACTCGCACGCTATGAAAACAGCTGCTCCCGCAGACTACTTCCGCATCTAAGTCAACACGGACTTTTACACTGATATTTCCTCGAAACTTTGAACAGGAAGATGACCTAATTTTGGTCTCCTATCAAAGCACTACATGTCTGCCAAGTAGTGGAAGGGAAGACTAATAGTATTTTGCACGATGTTTGTGTCTACAGACTGTTTTATGCAAGATGACGCCATGTCGCAATTCTGCGACTTTGGCGCTTAGAGGGTTAAGTTTTTCCACTGTCATCAACTCATTGTTGTCAATTGCAGTGTTGTAACTGTTACATACTATTCTCAAATCATTGTCGACAGTTACCTTACCTGATTTGTGATAATTATTGAACACTCATGTTTACAGAATCAAAAGAAAAAACAACATACAGGTAGGGGATATGTTCAAATTTTGCTGAAAGTTTCAATGTGTGTGTGTCTGTGTGTGCACATTGGAGCATTTCTTCATTTAATTTAGAACTGTTCAGAGGCCCTGCAGCTTATGCAGTTATTGCATGTTTGTCTTTCAGATTGTGCAAACATGGTTGCCATTGTGTCTGTCATCAGGTCAGTGTTTCAAGTATAATTAAACCAAACAATTTTGTACAATATTGATATTACACAGATTATATGCTTTTTGCAGATTTGTTTTACAACTGCACACACTGTTCAAAGGTTTGTACTGAAAAAGTAACCTCCAAAAAACTCTATCTCCACATGCAGAAATGCTGCACACCTCTCCTGCAAAACATCCTGCATTCAACAATCCCTTTCCTTATCGTGTAAAGACACTGACAGACATGCTTATACCTTTTGAAGCAATTCACAGAACAATCTAATTTAACAGACATCACACACTATAGCTTACTTCAACAAAATTCAGTAATTTTTCTGGTGTTTGAAGGTGTGAACGAAGTATTGCATATATTGCTTTGGCAAACTCAAACAAGCCACAGCTGTATTTCAACGTTTTCAGAAACTATGCACATCATACAGGATTTTCACTTGGAGAAATGGAATACTGTTTTCTATTTAGCTGCTATGCTGTGCGTTAATCAGGAGTTGTGACCAACGTCACAAAAACATGTGAGTGCCCATGTGACACGTTACATCAATTTTAGTGTCCCTTTAAATTATATACATTTATTACATATAATGTTTATATATCCAACATATATTCATATGCATACCTGCATCATATGTCATATGCATAACAGCAACCCTCGGATAGCTGGCTGTCTCAGGGACACCGTCACAACTGTGGACCAGCTGGTCCAGATAGGCACCCTGGTGGAGAATGACTGCACCTTTTTTAAAGAATACTGGGGCAAAGTGGATCAACAGAAGGCCAAAGAGAAGGAAGCCAAGAAACCTGCTGATGTTCAGTAGAGAGTCTCGGGTTTAGTGCAAATGTGCTAGTGTTTGGCCACGCTGTTCGGGGCCCTACGGTAGTGTTAGCTGATAAGTGGAACACTGACACACCTCCTGTTAATGTGCTAGACTATGTGAGTGGGTTCAGGTACCACCTCTATGAAGCCCCTGCTGCTCCTCAGAAGGCGAAATCACAGTGTAAGATGCAGCATCTTTTTGATTGTAAAGTTGTGGCATGGGGCTTTGAGAAACGAGATTATGTGCTTGCCATGTCTACTATCTGATGAGTAGACCTGACCAGAAGAACAAAGTGCAGGTTTGCCATGTTAAACTTCTTAAGCGTTATTTTTCTCCTGTGTCGGTAGGTCTGGCGACTTCCTCTGTGCGTCCTCCCTTTTAATTTGTCATCTTCAGTGGAGAAGGATTGTGATGCTAGTAGTGACTTTGATTAGCATGTGACTGTGCCCTCCCGTGAGGTCACTGAGGGACGGTTGCGTAACTCAGAGATACGAGCTGAGTTGCACAAGCATCTTTCTAATTTGTCCATTCAGGAGAGAGCTAACTCGGTGGATGCTTTTCCATCCCTTTTCCCAGATGTGCCGAGCCGTACCACCCTTATAGAGCATAACATTGATGTAAGCTCAGGACTACCCATTAAACAGCACACCTATTGGGTTAATCCTGCTAAGAGGGCCATTCTGGTCACAGTACTTGTCACAGATGTCACAGCCCAGTTTTAGCTTATGGACCTCCCCCTGTCTATTGGTAGGTAAGCCGGATGGGATCCACCAGTTCTGTACGTACTACCGAAGATTGAACACAGTCACAAGACCCGACTGTTACCTTCTTCCCTGTGTGGATGATTGCATAGATCGCGTCAGACTGGCTAATTTTGTTAGTAAGTTTGACTTAAAGTGCCTTTAACCCCTCGTGCTAGAGAGTTGTCAGCATTTGTTAGGCCGGACAACTTCCTACAGTATAAAGTAATGCATTTTGGGGTTAGAAATGCATTGGCCACATTCCAGCACCTCGTTGACCGCATTCTATTAGGGATGACGGGGTGAGAGGCATATTGAGGCAACAGGCATTTGAGACTGCCAAGGCTCTCCTTTCCAGTGCTTATGTGTTGGCTGCTCTGAGGTTTGAAGAATCTTTTCAACTGGCTGTTGATGCTAGTGACTGTGGGGTGGGTGCTGTCCTTCTACAGGTGGAGTCAGATGGTGTTGAACACTGGGTTTGTTATTTCTCAAAGAAATTTAACCAATTTAACCAACACCTACTCCACTGTGGAGAAGGAGGCACTGGCACTTGCAGTTCAATTTTTTGAGGTTTATTTGAGTTCTGATTTGAGTCCTATGACTGTCTACACTGATCACAGTCCTCTGGTGTTTATAGACAAGATGAGGAACTCAAACCAACGTATCATGCGTTGGAGTCTGATTCTCCAGCCTTACCTGCTGAAGATACAGATGAATCTGTTAGCAATTTGAATTTACGCTAGAGGTCTGTATTGCACTGAGCCCATTGAAGCCTATTTCTGAATCACCAAAAACCCAGTCACAGCAGCTTATCTGGCATGGGGCAGGCTTTATATGATAAAATAATTATCTGGCATCCTTAGTACACAAATATGCTGTTAAATGTTGGATATTCACTTTTGTTCATTTTTTTATATTGTTCCCTGTGTACTCCTTTAAAAGATCTACAATCATACAATGAACAAATATTGTTTTTTATTTAACAAATATGCTTTTTGTATTAAAAGATGCTATTACTTTAATAACTCAACAGCACTGAAGATACATATTGTAAGCATATTCATTTAAAACAAATAAAACACCCTCTGAATGAATTTCAGAACTGACGGTGGTGACAGTGGCATCATTACAACATATATTTCCAAAATATATGCCTCTTGTCAATGGCATTTTGCATAACAACTTTATTTAACTTATTGGTCATCACACAACAACAGTGTAATGCTCTCTACTCATAAAATAACACTTAATAAATTGAAGAACAGATACAGGACAATTGTGATCATGCATTTTCCATAAACTGAAATTAAAGAAAAACTATAACACAAATCTGCTAGAAAAATGATAACTCATTCGTGACATCAAACTTTTTAAAGAAAAAAGTGCAACACTGCTGATTTACGGAGTCACCACTTTATTGGCTGGTGTACTGATGTATTGAGTAATCATTCCAAAAATATTGAGAGCTTCATTTATAGAGGTTTAGAATAAGGAAAAGCCAGTTAAAACTAATAATTTAATTATTTTGATGTAAAAAGCATCTGCAACTGAAATGGTGACTCCGTAAAGCAGCAGTGTTGCACTTTTTCTGTATTTCTAGAAATAACTCAGTAACACTTTATCTGAAGGGGGATGTATAAGATTGACATTACATTGTCATAATTATGACATGACACTTGTCATGAACATTAACGAATGACAATGATTGCTGTCATTAAATGTCATGTGGTAAATTATGTTATTTTTTTTACTGTCAACCTGACATTGTTTCAGCCTCAGCGTGTCTCCACCCCAGTCCCAGGTGCTCACAGGTCCAAGCCTGGGCTAGTGCAAGGCTGAAGCGAAAGTCACTTGCAGCTCATGCTGGTTAATGTCAAGTTCTCATGACAAAGATATGTGGTCTTGGTTAATGTCAAGATGTCATGACAAAGATATTTACTCACTATGTGGTCTTGGTTATTGTCAGGTTGTCATGACAAAGACATGGACAGCCTATGTCATCTTGGTAAATGTCAAGTTGTCAACAAAAACATCCCAAACAATGTCAGGAGGACAGTAAAAAATTATATCATTTACCGCATGACTATTAATGACAGACTGTTTTACATCATTTAGTTTTATCAGGAATTAAGTGGTGTATATGTTTCTCCGTTATGAAGTCCATGCCTTCAGCAAACAGATTGTATATCTCCCTTGTCCTGCTTGCACAAAACACTTTCACATCTTGATGATGAGTTTCCACACTAACAGCGTTTGCTAGCCACCAGTTCTGGTCATAAATGACTGCAAGCCAATCACCACAATGAAGTACATCAGCAGATAGACCTGTCACAGTCCCATCAGGACCACTCTTGGAGGGCTCTTGCTCAATTTCCTCCAGTTCCATTTCCTGTTGCTCACCTTCCTCTTGTTCCATTTCCTCCACCAACAGTGCCGAAGGACCTTACTTCTTGTGCACTGGTACATGATAATTTTCAGCCTGTATCCTGGGTGTTTTGGCATTTTGTCACCACCGTCAGACTGTATGTCACCACCGTCAGACACAAAACCTGACGGTGGTGACATCTGACGGTGGTGACAAAAACCTACTCTTTTCCGTAATATGCGTGAGTGGTTCACATTAGCCATCTTGTTCTCCCTCTGTTGTTAGTTACTTCACACCTCTTCTTAAAAAGTATATATTTATTTTATCTAAACTAATATTTTTCAAACAAAAGAGATGGTGTTGACATGGTGGTTGCGACAGTAGCAGTGTTCAAAAATAGTAACAAATTTAAGAGAAAATAGTAAACTTACAGGAGCTTGGGTGATGGTACAGCATGCAGTAGAGCTGAATGTTCCAAAAGGGGGTACTTAGGAATTTAGTTGACCTTGTACCTGCCTGATTTTATTGCTTTTTAAAAATATCTGACGGTGGTGATGAATATGTGGGGCACATTTTGAACAACCACAAAATAATAGTAAATGTGGTTTAAAACTCACTGTTTGTAGTTTTTCATATATACTTCTATGTATTCTTTCATGTGGTAAAGATATTATTTAATTCCATCTTATTATTTAATTCCATTTTTTTTTTAAATCAAGTTGAAATGATTATCTCCTCGCTGAGGACAGCTGGTTTTATAGGCAACAATGTGTGGATGACAAAAATGTAATTTTCAATAAGTGACTATCAGTTAGAACTAAGATTTATCTTGCAACTTCATATTCAAAATTGTGTATATGGTCAAGTCTCTGAAATGGTGCAGACATCTTTACAGCTGCTGGTGGCCAGAAGCAACAGAAGGAAAGAAACCTACGCAGTCAGCATCACTGGACTTGCAGTAAGTTTTGAATGTTAATATTTACTCACTTTCACTTCCTTTATACATTTTGTGATGTTTTTGTCTCAGAGAGCTTGGACCTTCTCCAAGCCCCTGGCCTTCACTGGCTTATTACGGGAGTTTTGTAAGGCATTGGTAACATGGTGACGTTAAATAAACATTAGTTTTTTTTAGGCACTTAGCTCGACAACTAATGTTACACTCCAGTAGCACAACGAGCAATTTAAATCCGAGTATGGGTCTTTCATTCATTATTCAGGACGGTTATTGAGTTTTTGTTCAGA
Organism: Tenualosa ilisha; assembly: GCA_015244755.2. NCBI lineage: Eukaryota > Metazoa > Chordata > Actinopteri > Clupeiformes > Clupeidae > Tenualosa > Tenualosa ilisha. Next base: position 200 of record PYXC01002630.1, on the reverse strand, counting down.
TTAATGTAGTCGTACGAGTCATTGATTTGTCTTGATTGGTACAAGGCCAGATGTTTCAAGCTGGTTGAGTTAGCTAACGAGTAGCAAACTATTCACCTGATGCGCTGAGCATTCTATTTCCCATGATACATTGTGGCTCACTGGACACGTACTGTTTGCTACTTCCGGTCGATGTTTGTTTACGTTGAAGCTATATGCTA
>PYXC01002628.1:12500-15000 GCA_015244755.2 Tenualosa ilisha | reverse complement strand
CCCTCTGTGCTAAAGTCAAGCCAGGATTGCTTTCAAGACCACAGACCAGCCAAGGTAAGTGGTGTTGTGCATCTGAAAATGTGGAGGCTGGGATTGGGCCTGGCACTCAGGCCTTGGGTCTTGGGTGCTGGTGCTGGTTCTAGGGGGCAGGTGGCAGGGGCAGGGGCAGTCTCTGACGGCCAGTCCTTGGGCGTTGCTGCTGGGTTTAGGCTGTGGGCATTGGGCTGGGGGTGGGGGTTGGGGTGTGGGGATACGGTTGGGGTGTGGGGCTAGGTTTAGGTTTGGGCCACGGGCAGGCGCTGGGGGTGGCTAACTGTGTGCTGGGAGAAGGGCTGGGCCAGGGGCAGTGTCTGGCAGTCAGTCCTTGGGTGCACGGGCCAAGGGTTAGGTTTGGCGCACGGGCAGGCGCTGGAGGTGGCTAACTGTGTGCTGGGAGAAGGGCTGGGCCAGGGGCAGTGTCTGGCAGTCAGTCCATGGGTGCACGGGCCAAGGGTTAGGTTTGGGGCACGGGCAGGGGCTGGGGGTGGCTAACTGTGTGCTGGGAGAAGGGCTGGGCCAGGGGCAGTGTCTGGCAGTCAGTCCATGGGTGCACGGGCCAAGGGTTAGGTTTGGGGCACGGGCAGGGGCTGGGGGTGGCTAACTGTGTGCTGGGAGAAGGGCTGGGCCAGGGGCAGTGTCTGGCAGTCAGTCCATGGGTGCACGGGCCAAGGGTTAGGTTTGGGGCACGGGCAGGGGCTGGGGGTGGCTAACTGTGTGCTGGGAGAAGGGCTGGGCCAGGGGCAGTGTCTGGCAGTCAGTCCTTGGGTGCACGGGCCAAGGGTTAGGTTTGGGGCACGGGCAGGGGCTGGGGGTGGCTAACTGTGTGCTGGGAGAAGGGCTGGGGCAGGGGCAGTGTCTGGCAGTCAGTCCTTGGGTGCACGGGCCAAGGGTTAGGTTTGGGGCATGGGCAGGGGCTGGGGGTGGCTAACTGTGTGCTGGGAGAAGGGCTGGGGCAGGGGCAGTGTCTGGCAGTCAGTCCTCGGGTGCACGGGCCAAGGGTTAGGTTTGGGGCATGGGCAGGGGCTGGCGGGGGTTAATCGTGTGCTTGGAGTAGGGCTGGGGCAGGGGCAGTGTCTGGCAGTCAGTCCATGGGTGCACGGGCCAAGGGTTAGGTTTGGGGCATGGGCAGGGGCTGGCGGGGGTTAATCGTGTGCTTGGAGTAGGGCTGGGGCAGGGGCAGTGTCTGGCAGTCAGTCCTTGGGTGCACGGGCCAAGGGTTAGGTTTGGGGCATGGGCAGGGGCTGGCGGGGGTTAATCGTGTGCTTGGAGTAGGGCTGGGGCAGGGGCAGTGTCTGGCAGTCAGTCCTTGGGTGCACGGGCCAAGGGTTAGGTTTGGGGCATGGGCAGGGGCTGGCGGGGGTTAATCGTGTGCTTGGAGTAGGGCTGGGGCAGGGGCAGTGTCTGGCAGTCAGTCCTTGGGTGCACGGGCCAAGGGTTAGGTTTGGGGCATGGGCAGGGGCTGGCGGGGGTTAATCGTGTGCTTGGAGTAGGGCTGGGGCAGGGGCAGTGTCTGGCAGTCAGTCCCTGGCCTCTGGGGCCAAGCCTGGTGTTTGCAGTACCGGGCGCGTCCACAGGGCGGCGCCACCAGGCCCCCTGGGGCTGGCGGTGGTTAATTGTGTGCTGGGAGTAAGGCGGGGGCAGGGGCAGTGTCTGGCAGTCAGTCCCTGGCCTCTGGGGCCAAGCCTGGTGTTTGCAGTACCGGGCGTGTCCACAGGGCGGCGCCACCAGGCCCCCTGGGGCTGGCGGTGGTTAATTGTGTGCTGGGAGTAAGGCGGGGGCAGGGGCAGTGTCTGGCAGTCAGCCCCTGGCCTCTGGGGCCAAGCCTGGTGTTTGCAGTACCGGGCGTGTCCACAGGGCGGCGCCACCAGGCCCCCCTGGGCTGGCGGTGGTGAATTGTGTGCTGGGAGTAGGGCTGGGGCAGGTCCAGCGTCTGGCGGTCAGCCCCTGGCCTCTGGGGCCAAGCCTGGTGTTTGCAGTACCGGGCGCGTCCACAGGGCGGCGCCACCAGGCCCCCCGGGGCTGGCGGTGGTTAATTGTGTGCTGGGAGTAGGGCTGGGGCAGGTCCAGCGTCTGGCGGTCAGCCCCCGGCCTCTGGGGCCAAGCCTGGTGTTTGCAGTACCGGGCGCGTCCACAGGGCGGCGCCACCAGGCCCCCCGGGGCTGGCGGTGGTGAATTGTGTGCTGGGAGTAGGGCTGGGGCAGGTCCAGCGTCTGGCGGTCAGCCCCGGGCCTCTGGGGCCAAGCCTGGTGTTTGCAGTACCGGGCGCGTCCACAGGGAGGCGCCACCAGGCCCCCACCCCGACCTGCAGCTTCCCCCGGCCAAGGGCGGCCTCTTTGGGGGCTTCGGGGGGAGGTCGGGCGAAAGGCGAGGCCTCCAGAGCCAAAGAACCAGCCCAATAGCTCCAGAGACTAAGTCCCTATTTATTTAATTATTTTTGCGGGCCGGGCGGCAGGCTCCAGGA
>PYXC01002628.1:0-2500 GCA_015244755.2 Tenualosa ilisha | reverse complement strand
CTTGGGTGTTGGTGTTGGTGCTGGGGCAGTGAAGTCAGGCCTTGGGTGTTGGTGCTGGGGCAGTGAAGTCAGGCCTTGGGTGTTGGTGCTGGGGCTGGAGCTGGAGCTGGGGCTGGCAGTCAGGCCTTTGGGTGTTGGGGCTGGTGCTGGAGCTGGAGCTGGGGCTGGCAGTCAGGCCTTGGGTGTTGGGGCTGAAGCTAGAGCTGGGGCCTGGTGTTGGGGCTGGGGCAGCTCTCCTCCTTACTTTTTTTTTTTTTTTTTTTTTTTTTTTTTTCAATTTCAGGATCCAGAGGCGTTCTGCTCTCCCACTCTGTGCTAAAGCCAAGCCAGGGTTACTTTCAGGACCACAGACCAGCCAAGGTAAGTAGTGTCTGAAGCTGGGACTGGGGCTGGCAGTCAGGCCTTGGGTGTTGGGGCTGTGACTGTAGCTGGAGCTGGGGCCTGGTGTTGGGGCTGGGGCAGCTCTCCTTCTTACTTTTTTTTTGTTTGTTTTCTTTCAATTTCAGGATCCAGAGGCGTTCTGCTCTCCCACTCTGTGCTAAAGCCAAGCCAGGGTTACTTTCAGGACCACAGACCAGCCAAGGTAAGTAGTGTAAGTAGTGTCTGAAGCTGGGACTGGGGCTGGCAGTCAGGCCTTGGGTGTTGGGGCTGGGGCTGGAGCTGGAGCTGGAGCTGGGGCCTGGTGTCGGGGCTGGGGCAGTGTCTGTCAGCCCCAGCTGGAAGTCAGGCCTTGGTCATAGGGGCAGGGGCTGGGGCTGGCAGTCAGGCCTTGGGTGTTGGTGTTAGTGTTAGTGTTAGCGTTAGTGTTAGCCTTAGTGTTAGTGTTGGTGTTGGTGCTGGTGCTGGTGCTGGAGCTGGAGCTGTGGCTGGGGCCTGGTGTTGGGGCTGGGGCAGTGTGGGGCTGGGGCAGTGTGTGTGTCAGCCCCAGCTGGAAGTCAGGCCTTGGTCTAAGGGGCAGGGGCTGGGGCTGGCAGTCAGGCCTTGGGTGTTGGTGTTAGTGTTAGCGTTAGTGTTGGTGTTGGTGTTGGTGCTGGAGCTGGAGCTGGAGCTGGAGCTGGAGCTGTGGCTGGGGCCTGGTGTTGGGGCTGGGGCAGTGTCTGGGGCTGGGGCAGGCAGTCAGGCCTTGGGTGTTGGTGTTGGTGTTAGTGTTGGTGTTGGTTGGTGCTGGGGCTGGGGAAGGGGCAGAGGCAGGGGCATGGGGAGCTCTACTTCTTACCAAAAGCATAAATATTTTTATTTGAATGTATTTATATGTATTTATTTTTCCTCCCCGCCCCAGTTTCAGGATCCAGTTCTGCTCTCCCCCTCTGTGCTAAAGTCAAGCCAGGATTGCTTTCCAGACCACAGACCAGCCAAGGTAAGTGGTGTTGTGCATCTGAAAATGTGGAGGCTGGGATTGGGCCTGCACTCAGGCCTTGGGTCTGGGGCCCGGAGCTGGGCAGTGTCTGGAAGTCAGGCTGGGGTTGGTGAGTGTTGGTCTTGGTTGGTGCTGGATGGGGCTGGGCTGGGGAAGGGGCATAGGCAGGGGCATGGGGAGCTCTACTTCTTGCCACAAGCATAAATATTTTTATTTGAATGTATTTGTATTTATTTATTTTTCTCCCGCCCCCATTTCAGGATCCAGTTCTGCTCTCCCCTCTGTGCTAAAGTCAAGCCAGGATTGCTTTCAAGACCACAGACAGCCAAGGTAAGTGGTGTTGTGCATCTGAAAATGTGGAGGCTGGGATTGGGCCTGGCACTCAGGCTTGGGTCTTGGGTGTGGTGCTGGTTCTGGGGGCAGGTGGCAGGGGCAGGGGCAGTCTCTGACGGCCAGTCCTTGGGCGTTGCTGCTGGGTTTAGGCTGTGGGCATTGGGCTGGGGGTGGGGGTTGGGGTGTGGGGATACGGTTGGGGTGTGGGGCTAGGTTTAGGTTTGGGCCACGGGCAGGCGCTGGGGGTGGCTAACTGTGTGCTGGGAGAAGGGCTGGGCCAGGGGCAGTGTCTGGCAGTTCAGTCTTGGGTGCACGGGCCAAGGGTTAGGTTTGGCGCATGGGCAGGCGCTGGAGGTGACTAACTGTGTGCTGGGCGTTGGGCTGGGGCCGGGCAAGCGTCTGACGGCCAGTCCTTGGGCGTTGCTGCTGGGTTTAGGCTGTGGGCATTGGGCTGGGGTGGGGGTTGGGGTGTGGGGATATGGTTGGGGTGTGGGGCTAGGTTTAGGTTTGGGCCACGGGCAGGCGCTGGGGTGGCTAACTGTGTGCTGGGAGAAGGGCTGGGCCAGGGCAGTGTCTGGCAGTCAGTCCTTGGGTGCACGGGCCAAGGGTTAGGTTTGGGCCACGGGCAGGGGCTGGGGGTGGCTAACTGTGTGCTGGGAGAAGGGCTGGGCCAGGGGCAGTGTCTGGCAGTCAGTCCTTGGGTGCACGGGCCAAGGGTTAGGTTTGGGGCACGGGCAGGGGCTGGGGGTGGCTAACTGTGTGCTGGGAGAAGGGCTGGGCCAGGGGCAGTGTCTGGCAGTCAGTCCTTGG
>PYXC01002626.1:0-12669 GCA_015244755.2 Tenualosa ilisha | reverse complement strand
CAGGTTCCTTAACCACTACGCTACCACCACCCCTGGTAATGCAACTCGTTAACAAAACTGCATGTTTTTGCACTGGAATGGTAATCCGGCTTTTTTGTACCACATTTTGACATTTTCATTGTCAACACTCAAAACATCACACTTGATATGTTCATGCAATGCAGAAGGCAATGATTCATTGTCACTTGTCATGTTCAGGCAATTTCGCATCAAATGTCAAATGATTCTTTTTGTCAAGCACAGTTCAGGACATAGAATACCACTTTTTCAAATGATCATGTCATACGTCATGTGAATGCAAGGTAGCTGCGGTTACTGACCTAAAACATGTCAGAACGTTCTGGTAATACGACTCGTTAACAAAACTGCATGTTTTTGCACTGGAATGGTAATCCGGCTTTTTGTACCACATTTTGACATTTTCATTGTCAACACTCAAAACATCACACTTGATATGTTCATGCAATGCAGAAGGCAATGATTCATTGTCACTTGTCATGTTCAGGCAATTTCGCATCAAATGTCAAATGATTCTTTTTGTCAAGCACAGTTCAGGACATAGAATACCACTTTTTCAAATGATCATGTCATACGTCATGTCAATGCAAGGTAGCTGCGGTTACTGACCTAAAACATGTCAGAATGTTCTGGTACATTACATTTACATTTACATTTATGCATTTAGCAGACGCTTTTATCCAAAGCGACTTACAACTCATCAACTATCAATTGTTCCGGGCCAGTCTCCCCTAGAGCAACTTAGGGTTAAGTGCCTTGCTCAAGGGCACAACGGTGGCAGCCGGGATTCGAACCCAAAACTTTCCAGGCTAATTACACACTAGGCAGGTTCCTTAACCACTACGCTACCACCACCCCTGGTAATACACTCGTTAACAAAACTGCATGTTTTTGCACTGGAATGGTAATCCGGCTTTTTGTACCACATTTTGACATTTTCATTGTCAACACTCAAAACATCACACTTGATATGTTCATGCAATGCAGAAGGCAATGATTCATTGTCACTTGTCATGTTCAGGCAATTTCGCATCAAATGTCAAATGATTCTTTTTGTCAAGCACAGTTCAGGACATAGAATACCACTTTTTCAAATGATCATGTCATACGTCATGTCAATGCAAGGTAGCTGCGGTTACTGACCTAAAACATGTCAGAATGTTCTGGTACATTACATTTACATTTACATTTATGCATTTAGCAGACGCTTTTATCCAAAGCGACTTACAACTCATCAACTATCAATTGTTCCGGGCCAGTCTCCCCTAGAGCAACTTAGGGTTAAGTGCCTTGCTCAAGGGCACAACGGTGGCAGCCGGGATTCGAACCCAAAACTTTCCAGGCTAATTACACACTAGGCAGGTTCCTTAACCACTACGCTACCACCACCCCTGGTAATAGGACTCGTTAACAAAAACTGCATGTTTTTGCACTGGAATGGTTAATCCGGCTTTTTGTACCACATTTTGACATTTTCATTGTCAACACTCAAAACATCACACTTGATATGTTCATGCAATGCAGAAGGCAATGATTCATTGTCACTTGTCATGTTCAGGCAATTTCGCATCAAATGTCAAATGATTCTTTTTGTCAAGCACAGTTCAGGACATAGAATACCACTTTTTCAAATGATCATGTCATACGTCATGTCAATGCAAGGTAGCTGCGGTTACTGACCTAAAACATGTAGAATGTTCTGGTACATTACATTTACATTTATGCATTTAGCAGACGCTTTTATCCAAAGCGACTTACAACTCATCAACTATCAATTGTTCCGGGCCAGTCTCCCCTAGAGCAACTTAGGGTTAAGTGCCTTGCTCAAAGGCACAACGGTGGCAGCCGGGATTCGAACCCAAAACTTTCCAGGCTACTTAGACACTAGCCAGGTTCCTTAACCACTACGCTACCACCACCCCGGTAATGCGACTCGTTAACAAAACTGCATGTTTTTGCACTGGAATGGTAATCCGGCTTTTTGTACCACATTTTGACATTTCATTGTCAACACTCAAAACATCACACTTGATATGTTCATGCAATGCAGAAGGCAATGATTCATTGTCACTTGTCATGTTCAGGGCAATTTCGCATCAAATGTCAAATGATTCTTTTTGTCAAGCACAGTTCAGGACATAGAATACCACTTTTTCAAATGATCATGTCATACGTCATGTCAATGCAAGGTAGCTGCGGTTACTGACCTAAAACATGTCAGAACGTTCTGGTAATACGACTCGTTAACAAAACTGCATGTTTTTGCACTGGAATGGTAATCCGGCTTTTTGTACCACATTTTGACATTTTCATTGTCAACACTCAAAACATCACACTTGATATGTTCATGCAATGCAGAAGGCAATGATTCATTGTCACTTGTCATGTTCAGGCAATTTCGCATCAAATGTCAAATGATTCTTTTTGTCAAGCACAGTTCAGGACATAGAATACCACTTTTTCAAATGATCATGTCATACGTCATGTCAATGCAAGGTAGCTGCGGTTACTGACCTAAAACATGTCAGAATGTTCTGGTACATTACATTTACATTTACATTTATGCATTTAGCAGACGCTTTTATCCAAAGCGACTTACAACTCATCAACTATCAATTGTTCCGGGCCAGTCTCCCCTAGAGCAACTTAGGGTTAAGTGCCTTGCTCAAGGGCACAACGGTGGCAGCCGGGATTCGAGCCCCAAACTTTCCAGGCTAATTACGCACTAGGCAGGTTCCTTAACCACTACGCTACCACCACCCCTGGTAATGCGACTCGTTAACAAAACTGCATGTTTTTGCACTGGAATGGTAATCCGGCTTTTTGTACCACATTTTGACATTTTCATTGTCAACACTCAAAACATCACACTTGATATGTTCATGCAATGCAGAAGGCAATGATTCATTGTCACTTGTCATGTTCAGGCAATTTCGCATCAAATGTCAAATGATTCTTTTTGTCAAGCACAGTTCAGGACATAGAATACCACTTTTTCAAATGATCATGTCATGTCATGTCAATGCAAGGTAGCTGCGGTTACTGACCTAAAACATGTCAGAATGTTCTGGTACATTACATTTACATTTATGCATTTAGCAGACGCTTTTATCCAAAGCGACTTACAACTCATCAACTATCAATTGTTCCGGGCCAGTCTCCCCTAGAGCAACTTAGGGTTAAGTGCCTTGCTCAAGGGCACAACGGTGGCAGCCGGGATTCGAACCCAAAACTTCCAGGCTATTACACACTAGGCAGGTTCCTTAACCACTACGCTACCACCACCCCGGTAATACGACTCGTTAACAAAACTGCATGTTTTTGCACTGGAATGGTAATCCGGCTTTTTGTACCACATTTTGACATTTTCATTGTCAACACTCAAAACATCACACTTGATATGTTCATGCAATGCAGAAGGCAATGATTCATTGTCACTTGTCATGTTCAGGCAATTTCGCATCAAATGTCAAATGATTCTTTTTGTCAAGCACAGTTCAGGACATAGAATACCACATTTTCAAATGATCATGTCATACGTCATGTCAATGCAAGGTAGCTGCGGTTACTGACCTAAAACATGTCAGAATGTTCTGGTACATTACATTTATGCATTTAGCAGACGCTTTTATCCAAAGCGACTTACAACTCATCAACTATCAATTGTTCCGGGCCAGTCTCCCCTAGAGCAACTTAGGGTTAAGTGCCTTGCTCAAGGGCACAACGGTGGCAGCCGGGATTCGAACCCAAAACTTTCCAGGCTAATTACACACTAGGCAGGTTCCTTAACCACTACGCTACCACCACCCCTGGTAATAGGACTCGTTAACAAAACTGCATGTTTTTGCACTGGAATGGTAATCCGGCTTTTTGTACCACATTTTGACATTTTCATTGTCAACACTCAAAACATCACACTTGATATGTTCATGCAATGCAGAAGGCAATGATTCATTGTCACTTGTCATGTTCAGGCAATTTCGCATCAAATGTCAAATGATTCTTTTTGTCAAGCACAGTTCAGGACATAGAATACCACTTTTTCAAATGATCATGTCATACGTCATGTCAATGCAAGGTAGCTGCGGTTACTGACCTAAAACATGTCAGAATGTTCTGGTACATTACATTTACATTTACATTTATGCATTTAGCAGACGCTTTTATCCAAAGCGACTTACAACTCATCAACTATCAATTGTTCCGGGCCAGTCTCCCCTAGAGCAACTTAGGGTTAAGTGCCTTGCTCAAGGGCACAACGGTGGCAGCCGGGATTCGAACCCAAAACTTTCCAGGCTAATTACACACTAGGCAGGTTCCTTAACCACTACGCTACCACCACCCCTGGTAATGCGACTCGTTAACAAAACTGCATGTTTTTGCACTGGAATGGTAATCCGGCTTTTTGTACCACATTTTGACATTTTCATTGTCAACACTCAAAACATCACACTTGATATGTTCATGCAATGCAGAAGGCAATGATTCATTGTCACTTGTCATGTTCAGGCAATTTCGCATCAAATGTCAAATGATTCTTTTTGTCAAGCACAGTTCAGGACATAGAATACCACTTTTTCAAATGATCATGTCATACGTCATGTCAATGCAAGGTAGCTGCGGTTACTGACCTAAAACATGTCAGAATGTTCTGGTACATTACATTTACATTTACATTTATGCATTTAGCAGACGCTTTTATCCAAAGCGACTTACAACTCATCAACTATCAATTGTTCCGGGCCAGTCTCCCCTAGAGCAACTTAGGGTTAAGTGCCTTGCTCAAGGGCACAACGGTGGCAGCCGGGATTCGAACCCAAAACTTTCCAGGCTAATTACACACTAGGCAGGTTCCTTAACCACTACGCTACCACCACCCCTGGTAATAGACTCGTTAACAAAACTGCATGTTTTTGCACTGGAATGGTAATCCGGCTTTTTGTACCACATTTTGACATTTTCATTGTCAACACTCAAAACATCACACTTGATATGTTCATGCAATGCAGAAGGCAATGATTCATTGTCACTTGTCATGTTCAGGCAATTTCGCATCAAATGTCAAATGATTCTTTTTGTCAAGCACAGTTCAGGACATAGAATACCACTTTTTCAAATGATCATGTCATACGTCATGTCAATGCAAGGTAGCTGCGGTTACTGACCTAAAACATGTCAGAATGTTCTGGTACATTACATTTACATTTACATTTATGCATTTAGCAGACGCTTTTATCCAAAGCGACTTACAACTCATCAACTATCAATTGTTCCGGGCCAGTCTCCCCTAGAGCAACTTAGGGTTAAGTGCCTTGCTCAAGGGCACAACGGTGGCAGCCGGGATTCGACCCAAAACTTTCCAGGCTACTTACACACTAGGCAGGTTCCTTAACCACTACGCTACCACCACCCCTGGTAATGCGACTCGTTAACAAAACTGCATGTTTTTGCACTGGAATGGTAATCCGGCTTTTTGTACCACATTTTGACATTTTCATTGTCAACACTCAAAACATCACACTTGATATGTTCATGCAATGCAGAAGGCAATGATTCATTGTCACTTGTCATGTTCAGGCAATTTCGCATCAAATGTCAAATGATTCTTTTTGTCAAGCACAGTTCAGGACATAGAATACCACTTTTTCAAATGATCATGTCATACGTCATGTCAATGCAAGGTAGCTGCGGTTACTGACCTAAAACATGTCAGAATGTTCTGGTACATTACATTTACATTTACATTTATGCATTTAGCAGACGCTTTTATCCAAAGCGACTTACAACTCATCAACTATCAATTGTTCCGGGCCAGTCTCCCCTAGAGCAACTTAGGGTTAAGTGCCTTGCTCAAGGGCACAACGGTGGCAGCCGGGATTCGAACCCAAAACTTTCCAGGCTAATTACGCACTAGGCAGGTTCCTTAACCACTACGCTACCACCACCCCTGTTAATAGGACTCGTTAACAAACCTGCATGTTTTTGCATTGGAATGTTATTCCGGCTTTTTGTACACATTTTGACATTTTCATTGTCAACACTCAAAACATCACACTTGATATGTTCATGCAATGCAGAAGGCAATGATTCATTGTCACTTGTCATGTTCAGGCAATTTCGCATCAAATGTCAAATGATTCTTTTTGTCAAGCACAGTTCAGGACATAGAATACCACTTTTTCAAATGATCATGTCATACGTTCATGTCAATGCAAGGTAGCTGCGGTTACTGACCTAAAACATGTAAGAATGTTCTGGTACATTACATTTACATTTACATTTATGCATTTAGCAGACGCTTTTATCCAAAGCGACTTACAACTCATCAACTATCAATTGTTCCGGGCCAGTCTCCCCTAGAGCAACTTAGGGTTAAGTGCCTTGCTCAAGGGCACAACGGTGGCAGCCGGGATTCGAACCCAAAACTTTTCAGGCTACTTGCATGCTTACCAGGTTCCTTAACCAATACGCTACCACCACCCCTGGTAATAGACTCGTTAACAAAACTGCATGTTTTTTGCACTGGAATGGTAATCCGGCTTTTTGTACCACATTTTGACATTTTCATTGTCAACACTCAAACATCACACTTGATATGTTCATGCATGCAGAAGGCAATGATTCATTGTCACTTGTCATGTTCAGGCAATTTCGCATCAAATGTCAAATGATTCTTTTTGTCAAGCACAGTTCAGGACATAGAATACCACTTTTTCAAAATGATCATGTCATACGTCATGTCAATGCAAGGTAGCTGCGGTTACTGACCTAAAACATGTCAGAATGTTCTGGACATTACATTTACATTTACATTTATGCATTTAGCAGACGCTTTATCCAAAGCGACTTACAACTCATCAACTATCAATTGTTCCGGGCCAGTCTCCCCTAGAGCAACTTAGGGTTAAGTGCCTTGCTCAAGGGCACAACGGTGGCAGCCGGGATTCGAGCCAAAACTTTCCAGGTAATTACGCACTAGGCAGGTTCTTAACCACTAGCTACCACCACCCTGGTAATCGACTCGTTAACAAAACTGCATGTTTTTGCACTGGAATGGTAATCCGGCTTTTTGTACCACATTTTGACATTTTCATTGTCAACACTCAAACATCACACTTGATATGTTCATGCAATGCAGAAGGCAATGATTCATTGTCACTTGTCATGTTCAGGCAATTTCGCATCAAATGTCAAATGATTCTTTTTTGTCAAGCACAGTTCAGGACATAGAATACCACTTTTTCAAATGATCATGTCATACGTCATGTCAATGCAAGGTAGCTGCGGTTACTGACCTAAAACATGTCAGAACGTTCTGGTAATACGACTCGTTAACAAAACTGCATGTTTTTGCACTGGAATGGTAATCCGGCTTTTTGTACCACATTTTGACATTTTCATTGTCAACACTCAAAAACATCACACTTGATATGTTCATGCAATGCAGAAGGCAATGATTCATTGTCACTTGTCATGTTCAGGCAATTTCGCATCAAATGTCAAATGATTCTTTTTGTCAAGCACAGTTCAGGACATAGAATACCACTTTTTCAAATGATCATGTCATACGTCATGTCAATGCAAGGTAGCTGCGGTTACTGACCTAAAACATGTCAGAACGTTCTGGTAATACGACTCGATAACAAAACTGCATGTTTTTGCACTGGAATGGTAATCCGGCTTTTTGTACCACATTTTGACATTTTCATTGTCAACACTCAAAACATCACACTTGATATGTTCATGCAATGCAGAAGGCAATGATTCATTGTCACTTGTCATGTTCAGGCAATTTCGCATCAAATGTCAAATGATTCTTTTTGTCAAGCACAGTTCAGGACATAGAATATACCACTTTTTCAAATGATCATGTCATACGTCATGTCAATGCAAGGTAGCTGCGGTTACTGACCTAAAACATGTCAGAACGTTCTGGTAATACGACTCGTTAACAAAACTGCATGTTTTTTGCACTGGAATGGTAATCCGCTTTTTGTACCACATTTGACATTTTCATTGTCAACACTCAAAACATCACACTTGATATGTTCATGCAATGCAGAAGGCAATGATTCATTGTCACTTGTCATGTTCAGGCAATTTCGCATCAAATGTCAAATGATTCTTTTTGTCAAGCACAGTTCAGGACATAGAATACCACTTTTTCAAATGATCATGTCATACGTCATGTCAATGGCAAGGTAGCTGCGGTTACTGACCTAAAACATGTCAGAACGTTCTGGTAATACGACTCGTTAACAAAACTGCATGTTTTTGCACTGGAATGGTAATCCGGCTTTTTGTACCACATTTTGACATTTTCATTGTCAACACTCAAAACATCACACTTGATATGTTCATGCAATGCAGAAGGCAATGATTCATTGTCACTTGTCATGTTCAGGCAATTTCGCATCAAATGTCAAATGATTCTTTTTGTCAAGCACAGTTCAGGACATAGAATACCACTTTTTCAAATGATCATGTCATACGTCATGTCAATGCAAGGTAGCTGCGGTTACTGACCTAAAACATGTAAGAATGTTCTGGTACATTACATTTACATTACATTTATGCATTTAGCAGACGCTTTTATCCAAAGCGACTTACAACTCATCAACTATCAATTGTTCCGGGCCAGTTCCCCTAGAGCAACTTGGGTTAAGTGCCTGCTCAAGGACAACGGTGGCAGCCGGGATTCGAACCCAAAACTTTCCAGGCTAATTACACACTAGGCAGGTTCCTTAACCACTACGCTACCACCACCCCTGGTAATAGGACTCGTTAACAAAACTGCATGTTTTTGCACTGGAATGGTAATCCGGCTTTTTGTACCACATTTTGACATTTTCATTGTCAACACTCAAAACATCACACTTGATATGTTCATGCAATGCAGAAGGCAATGATTCATTGTCACTTGTCATGTTCAGGCAATTTCGCATCAAATGTCAAATGATTCTTTTTGTCAAGCACAGTTCAGGACATAGAATACCACTTTTTCAAATGATCATGTCATACGTCATGTCAATGCAAGGTAGCTGCGGTTACTGACCTAAAACATGTCAGAACGTTCTGGTAATACGACTCGTTAACAAAACTGCATGTTTTTGCACTGGAATGGTATTCCGGCTTTTTGTACCACATTTTGACATTTTCATTGTCAACACTCAAAACATCACACTTGATATGTTCATGCAATGCAGAAGGCAATGATTCATTGTCACTTGTCATGTTCAGGCAATTTTGCATCAAATGTCAAATGATTCTTTTTGTCAAGCACAGTTCAGGACATAGAATACCACTTTTTCAAATGATCATGTCATACGTCATGTCAATGCAAGGTAGCTGCGGTTACTGACCTAAAACATGTCAGAACGTTCTGGTAATACGACTCGTTAACAAAACTGCATGTTTTTGCACTGGAATGGTAATCCGGCTTTTTGTACCACATTTTGACATTTTCATTGTCAACACTCAAAACATCACACTTGATATGTTCATGCAATGCAGAAGGCAATGATTCATTGTCACTTGTCATGTTCAGGCAATTTCGCATCAAATGTCAAATGATTCTTTTTGTCAAGCACAGTTCAGGACATAGAATACCACTTTTTCAAATGATCATGTCATACGTCATGTCAATGCAAGGTAGCTGCGGTTACTGACCTAAAACATGTCAGAACGTTCTGGTAATACGACTCGTTAACAAAACTGCATGTTTTTGCACTGGAATGGTAATCCGGCTTTTTGTACCACATTTTGACATTTTCATTGTCAACACTCAAAACATCACACTTGATATGTTCATGCAATGCAGAAGGCAATGATTCATTGTCACTTGTCATGTTCAGGCAATTTTGCATCAAATGTCAAATGATTCTTTTTGTCAAGCACAGTTCAGGACATAGAATACCACTTTTTCAAATGATCATGTCATACGTCATGTCAATGCAAGGTAGCTGCGGTTACTGACCTAAAACATGTCAGAACGTTCTGGTAATACGACTCGTTAACAAAACTGCATGTTTTTGCACTGAAAAGGTATAATCCGGCTTTTTGTACCACATTTTGACATTTTCATTGTCAACACTCAAAACATCACACTTGATATGTTCATGCAATGCAGAAGGCAATGATTCATTGTCACTTGTCATGTTCAGGCAATTTCGCATCAAATGTCAAATGATTCTTTTTGTCAAGCACAGTTCAGGACATAGAATACCACTTTTTCAAATGATCATGTCATACGTCATGTCAATGCAAGGTAGCTGCGGTTACTGACCTAAAACATGTCAGACCGTTCTGGTAATACGACTCGTTAACAAAACTGCATGTTTTTGCACTGGAATGGTAATCCGGCTTTTTGTACCACATTTTGACATTTTCATTGTCAACACTCAAAACATCACACTTGATATGTTCATGCAATGCAGAAGGCAATGATTCATTGTCACTTGTCATGTTCAGGCAATTTTGCATCAAATGTCAAAATGATTCTTTTTGTCAAGCACAGTTCAGGACATAGAATACCACTTTTTCAAATGATCATGTCATACGTCATGTCAATGCAAGGTAGCTGCGGTTACTGACCTAAAACATGTCAAAACGTTCTGGTAATACGACTCGTTAACAAAACTGCATGTTTTTGCACTGGAATGGTAATCCGGCTTTTTGTACCACATTTTGACATTTTCATTGTCAACACTCAAAACATCACACTTGATATGTTCATGCAATGCAGAAGGCAATGATTCATTGTCACTTGTCATGTTCAGGCAATTTCGCATCAAATGTCAAATGATTCTTTTTGTCAAGCACAGTTCAGGACATAGAATACCACTTTTTCAAATGATCATGTCATACGTCATGTCAATGCAAGGTAGCTGCGGTTACTGACCTAAAACATGTCAGAACGTTCTGGTAATACGACTCGTTAACAAAACTGCATGTTTTTGCACTGGAATGGTAATCCGGCTTTTTGTACCACATTTGGACATTTTCATTGTCAACACTCAAAACATCACACTTGATATGTTCATGCAATGCAGAAGGCAATGATTCATTGTCACTTGTCATGTTCAGGCAATTTCGCATCAAATGTCAAATGATTCTTTTTGTCAAGCACAGTTCAGGACATAGAATACCACTTTTTCAAATGATCATGTCATACGTCATGTCAATGCAAGGTAGCTGCGGTTACTGACCTAAAACATGTCAGAACGTTCTGGTAATACGACTCGTTAACAAAACTGCATGTTTTTGCACTGGAATGGTAATCCGGCTTTTTGTACCACATTTGGACATTTTCATTGTCAACACTCAAAACATCACACTTGATATGTTCATGCAATGCAGAAGGCAATGATTCATTGTCACTTGTCATGTTCAGGCAATTTCGCATCAAATGTCAAATGATTCTTTTTGTCAAGCACAGTTCAGGACATAGAATACCACTTTTTCAAATGATCATGTCATACGTCATGTCAATGCAAGGTAGCTGCGGTTACTGACCTAAAACATGTCAGAATGTTCTGGTAATTACATTTACATTTACATTCATGCATTTAGCAGACGCTTTTATCCAAAGCGACTTACAACTCATCAACTATCAATTGTTCCGGGCCAGTCCCCTAGAGCAACTTAGGGTTAAGCGCCTTGCTCAAGGGCACAACGGTGGCAGCCGGGATTCGAACCCAAAACTTTCCAGGCTAATTACGCACTAGGCAGGTTCCTTAACCACTACGCTACCACCACCCCTGGTAATACGACTCGTTAACAAAACTACATGTTTTTGCACTGGAATGGTAATCCGCTTTTGTACCACATTTTGACATTTTCATTGTCAACACTCAAAACATCACACTTGATATGTTCATGCAATGCAGAAGGCAATGATTCATTGTCACTTGTCATGTTCAGGCAATTTCGCATCAAATGTCAAATGATTCTTTTTGTCAAGCACAGTTCAGGACATAGAATACCACTTTTTCAAATGATCATGTCATACGTCATGTCAATGCAAGGTAGCTGCGGTTACTTGACCTAAAACATGTCAGAACGTTCTGGTACATCACATTTACATTTATGCATTTAGCAGACGCTTTTATCAAAGCGACTTACAACTCATCAACTATCAATTGTTCCGGGCCAGTCTCCCCTAGAGCAACTTTAGGGTTAATTGCCTTGCTCAAGGGCACAACGGGTGGCAGCCGGGATTCGAACCCAAAACTTTCAGGCTATTTACACACTAGCCAGGTTCCTTAACCACTACGCTACCACCACCCCTGGTAATACGACTCGTTAACAAAACTGCATGTTTTTGCACTGGAATGGTAATCCGGCTTTTTGTACCACATTTTTGACATTTTCATTGTCAACACTCAAACATCACACTTGATTATGTTCATGCAATGCAGAAGGCAATGATTCATTGTCACTTGTCATGTTCAGGCAATTTCGCATCAAATGTCAAATGATTTGTTTTGTCAAGCACAGTTCAGGACATAGAATACCACTTTTTCAAATGATCATGTCATACGTCATGTCAATGCAAGTAGCTGCGGTTACTGACCTAAAACATGTCAGAACGTTTCTGGTAATACGACTCGTTAACAAAACTGCATGTTTTTGCACTGGAATGGTAATCCG
>PYXC01002625.1:0-15724 GCA_015244755.2 Tenualosa ilisha | reverse complement strand
TTAACAAAACTGCATGTTTTTGCACTGGAATGGTAATCCGGCTTTTTTGTACCACATTTTGACATTTTCATTGTCAACACTCAAAACATCACACTTGATATGTTCATGCAATGCAGAAGGCAATGATTCATTGTCACTTGTCATGTTCAGGCAATTTCGCATCAAATGTCAAATGATCTTTTTGTCAAGCACAGTTCAGGACATAGAATACCACTTTTTCAAATGATCATGTCATACGTCATGTCAATGCAAGGTAGCTGCGGTTATTGACCTAAAACATGTCAGAACGTTCTGGTAATACGACTCGTTAACAAAAACTGCATGTTTTTTGCACTGGAATGGTAATCCGGCTTTTTGCACCACATTTTGACATTTTCATTGTCAACACTCAAACATCACACTTGATATGTTCATGCAATGCAGAAGGCAATGATTCATTGTCACTTGTCATGTTCAGGCAATTTCGCATCAAATGTCAAATGATTCTTTTTGTCAAGCACAGTTCAGGACATAGAATACCACTTTTTCAAATGATCATGTCATACGTCATGTCAATGCAAGGTAGCTGCGGTTACTGACCTAAAACATGTCAGAACGTTCTGGTAATACGACTCGTTAACAAAACTGCATGTTTTTGCACTGGAATGGTAATCCGGCTTTTTGTACCACATTTTGACATTTTCATTGTCAACACTCAAAACATCACACTTGATATGTTCATGCAATGCAGAAGGCAATGATTCATTGTCACTTGTCATGTTCAGGCAATTTCGCATCAAATGTCAAATGATTCTTTTGTCAAGCACAGTTCAGGACATAGAATACCACTTTTTCAAATGATCATGTCATACGTCATGTCAATGCAAGGTAGCTGCGGTTACTGACCTAAAACATGTCAGAATGTTCTGGTACATTACATTTACATTTACATTTATGCATTTAGCAGACGCTTTTATCCAAAGCGATTTACAACTCATCAACTATCAATTGTTCCGGGCCAGTCTCCCCTAGAGCAACTTAGGGTTAAGTGCCTTGCTCAAGGGCACAACGGTGGCAGCCGGGATTCGAACCTAAAACTTTCCAGGCTAATTACACACTAGGCAGGTTCCTTAAACACTACGCTACCACCACCCTGGTAAAACGACTCGTTAACAAAACTGCATGTTTTTGCACTGGAATGGTAATCCGGCTTTTTGTACCACATTTTGACATTTTCATTGTCAACACTCAAAACATCACACTTGATATGTTCATGCAATGCAGAAGGCAATGATTCATTGTCACTTGTCATGTTCAGGCAATTTCGCATCAAATGTCCAAATGATTCTTTTTGTCAAGCACAGTTCAGACATAGAATACCACTTTTTCAAATGATCATGTCATACGTCATGTCAATGCAAGGTAGCTGCGGTTACTGACCTAAAACATGTCAGAACGTTCTGGTAATACGACTCGTTAACAAAACTGCATGTTTTTGCACTGGAATGGTAAATCCGGCTTTTTGTACCACATTTTGACATTTTCATTGTCAACACTCAAAACATCACACTTGATATGTTCATGCAATGCAGAAGGCAATGATTCATTGTCACTTGTCATGTTCAGGCAATTTCGCATCAAATGTCAAATGATTCTTTTTGTCAAGCACAGTTCAGGACATAGAATACCACTTTTTCAAATGATCATGTCATACGTCATGTCAATGCAAGGTAGCTGCGGTTACTGACCTAAAACATGTCAGAATGTTCTGGTACATTACATTTACATTTATGCATTTAGCAGAAGCTTTTATCCAAAGCGACTTACAACTCATCAACTATCAATTGTTCCGGGCCAGTCTCCCCTAGAGCAACTTAGGGTTAAGTGCCTTGCTCAAGGGCACAACGGTGGCAGCCGGGATTCGAACCCAAAACTTTCCAGGCTAATTGCACACTAGGCAGGTTCCTTAACCAGTACGCTACCACCAACCCTGGTAATACGACTCGTTAACAAAACTGCATGTTTATGCACTGGAATGGTAATCCGGCTTTTTGTACCACATTTTGACATTTTCATTGTCAACACTCAAAAACATCACACTTGATATGTTCATGCAATGCAGAAGGCAATGATTCATTGTCACTTGTCATGTTCAGGCAATTTCGCATCAAATGTCAAATGATTCTTTTTGTCAAGCACAGTTCAGGACATAGAATACCACTTTTTCAAATGATCATGTCATACGTCATGTCAATGCAAGGTAGCTGCGGTTACTGACCTAAAACATGTCAGAATGTTCTGGTACATTACATTTACATTTACATTTATGCATTTAGCAGACGCTTTTATCCAAAGCGACTTACAACTCATCAACCTATCAATTGTTCCGGGCCAGTCTCCCTAGAGCAACTTAGGGTTAAGTGCCTTGCTCAAGGCACAACGGTGGCAGCCGGGATTCGAACCAAAACTTTCCAGGCTACTTACACACTAGGCAGGTTCCTTAACCACTACGCTACCACCACCCCTGGTAATGCGACTCGTTAACAAAACTGCATGTTTTTGCACTGGAATGGTAATCCGGCTTTTTGTACCACATTTTGACATTTTCATTGTCAACACTCAAAACATCACACTTGATATGTTCATGCAATGCAGAAGGCAATGATTCATTGTCACTTGTCATGTTCAGGCAATTTCGCATCAAATGTCAAATGATTCTTTTTGTCAAGCACAGTTCAGGACATAGAATAACCACTTTTTCAAATGATCATGTCATACGTCATGTCAATGCAAGGTAGCTGCGGTTACTGACCTAAAACATGTCAGAACGTTCTGGTAATACGACTCGTTAACAAAACTGCATGTTTTTGCACTGGAATGGTAATCCGGCTTTTTGTACCACATTTTGACATTTTCATTGTCAACACTCAAAACATCACACTTGATATGTTCATGCAATGCAGAAGGCAATGATTCATTGTCACTTGTCATGTTCAGGCAATTTCGCATCAAATGTCAAATGATTCTTTTTGTCAAGCACAGTTCAGGACATAGAATACCACTTTTCAAATGATCATGTCATACGTCATGTCAATGCAAGGTAGCTGCGGTTACTGACCTAAAACATGTCAAAATGTTCTGGTACATTACATTTATGCATTTAGCAGACGCTTTTATCCAAAGCGACTTACAACTCATCAACTATCAATTGTTCCGGGCCAGTCTCCCCTAGAGCAACTTAGGGTTAAGTGCCTTGCTCAAGGGCACAACGGTGGCAGCCGGGATTCGAACCCAAAACTTTCCAGGCTAATTACACACTAGGCAGGTTCCTTAACCACTACGCTACCACCACCCTGGTAAAACGACTCGTTAACAAAACTGCATGTTTTTGCACTGGAATGGTAATCCGGCTTTTTGTACCACATTTTGACATTTTCATTGTCAACACTCAAAACATCACACTTGATATGTTCATGCAATGCAGAAGGCAATGATTCATTGTCACTTGTCATGTTCAGGCAATTTCGCATCAAATGTCAAATGATTCTTTTTGTCAAGCACAGTTCAGGACATAGAATACCACTTTTTCAAATGATCATGTCATACGTCATGTCAATGCAAGGTAGCTGCGGTTACTGACCTAAAACATGTCAGAACGTTCTGGTAATACGACTCGTTAACAAAACTGCATGTTTTTGCACTGGAATGGTAATCCGGCTTTTTGTACCACATTTTGACATTTTCATTGTCAACACTCAAAACATCACACTTGATATGTTCATGCAATGCAGAAGGCAATGATTCATTGTCACTTGTCATGTTCAGGCAATTTCGCATCAAATGTCAAATGATTCTTTTTGTCAAGCACAGTTCAGGACATAGAATACCACTTTTTCAAATGATCATGTCATACGTCATGTCAATGCAAGGTAGCTGCGGTTACTGACCTAAAACATGTCAGAACGTTCTGGTAATACGACTCGTTAACAAAACTGCATGTTTTTGCACTGGAATGGTAATCCGGCTTTTTGTACCACATTTTGACATTTTCATTGTCAACACTCAAAACATCACACTTGATATGTTCATGCAATGCAGAAGGCAATGATTCATTGTCACTTGTCATGTTCAGGCAATTTCGCATCAAATGTCAAATGATTCTTTTTGTCAAGCACAGTTCAGGACATAGAATACCACTTTTCAAATGATCATGTCATACGTCATGTCAATGCAAGGTAGCTGCGGTTACTGACCTAAAACATGTCAGAACGTTCTGGTAATACGACTCGTTAACAAAACTGCATGTTTTTGCACTGGAATGGTAATCCGGCTTTTTGTACCACATTTTGACATTTTCATTGTCAACACTCAAAACATCACACTTGATATGTTCATGCAATGCAGAAGGCAATGATTCATTGTCACTTGTCATGTTCAGGCAATTTCGCATCAAATGTCAAATGATTCTTTTTGTCAAGCACAGTTCAGGACATAGAATACCACTTTTTCAAATGATCATGTCATACGTCATGTCAATGCAAGGTAGCTGCGGTTACTGACCTAAAACATGTCAGAACGTTCTGGTAATACGACTCGTTAACAAAACTGCATGTTTTTGCACTGGAATGGTAATCCGGCTTTTTGTACCACATTTTGACATTTTCATTGTCAACACTCAAAACATCACACTTGATATGTTCATGCAATGCAGAAGGCAATGATTCATTGTCACTTGTCATGTTCAGGCAATTTCGCATCAAATGTCAAATGATTCTTTTTGTCAAGCACAGTTCAGGACATAGAATACCACTTTTTCAAATGATCATGTCATACGTCATGTCAATGCAAGGTAGCTGCGGTTACTGACCTAAAACATGTCAGAACGTTCTGGTAATACGACTCGTTAACAAAACTGCATGTTTTTGCACTGGAATGGTAATCCGGCTTTTTGTACCACATTTTGACATTTTCATTGTCAACACTCAAAACATCACACTTGATATGTTCATGCAATGCAGAAGGCAATGATTCATTGTCACTTGTCATGTTCAGGCAATTTCGCATCAAATGTCAAATGATTCTTTTTGTCAAGCACAGTTCAGGACATAGAATACCACTTTTTCAAATGATCATGTCATACGTCATGTCAATGCAAGGTAGCTGCGGTTACTGACCTAAAACATGTCAGAACGTTCTGGTACATTACATTTACATTTATGCATTTAGCAGACGCTTTTATCCAAAGCGACTTACAACTCATCAACTATCAATTGTTCCGGACCAGTCTCCCCTAGAGCAACTTAGGGTTAAGTGCCTTGCTCAAGGGCACAACGGTGGCAGCCGGGATTCGAACCCAAAACTTTTCAGGCTACTTACACACTAGTCAGGTTCCTTAACCACTACGCTACCACCACCCTGGTAATACGACTCGTTAACAAAACTGCATGTTTTTGCACTGGAATGGTAATCCGGCTTTTTGTACCATATTTTGACATTTTCATTGTCAACACTCAAAACATCACACTTGATATGTTCATGCAATGCAGAAGGCAATGATTCATTGTCACTTGTCATGTTCAGGCAATTTCGCATCAAATGTCAAATGATTCTTTTTGTCAAGCACAGTTCAGGACATAGAATACCACTTTTTCAAATGATCATGTCATACGTCATGTCAATGCAAGGTAGCTGCGGTTACTGACCTAAAACATGTCAGAATGTTCTGGTACATTACATTTACATTTACATTTATGCATTTAGCAGACGCTTTTATCCAAAGCGACTTACAACTCATCAACTATCAATTGTTCCGGGCCAGTCTCCCCTAGAGCAACTTAGGGTTAAGTGCCTTGCTCAAGGGCACAACGGTGGCAGCCGGGATTCGAACCCAAAACTTTCCAGGCTACTTACACACTAGGCAGGTTCCTTAACCACTACGCTACCACCACCCCTGGTAATGTGACTCGTTAACAAAACTGCATGTTTTTGCACTGGAATGGTAATCCGGCTTTTTGTACCACATTTTGACATTTTCATTGTCAACACTCAAAACATCACACTTGATATGTTCATGCAATGCAGAAGGCAATGATTCATTGTCACTTGTCATGTTCAGGCAATTTCGCATCAAATGTCAAATGATTCTTTTTGTCAAGCACAGTTCAGGACATAGAATACCACTTTTTCAAATGATCATGTCATACGTCATGTCAATGCAAGGTAGCTGCGGTTACTGACCTAAAACATGTCAGAACGTTCTGGTAATACGACTCGTTAACAAAACTGCATGTTTTTGCACTGGAATGGTAATCCGGCTTTTTGTACCACATTTTGACATTTTCATTGTCAACACTCAAAACATCACACTTGATATGTTCATGCAATGCAGAAGGCAATGATTCATTGTCACTTGTCATGTTCAGGCAATTTCGCATCAAATGTCAAATGATTCTTTTTGTCAAGCACAGTTCAGGACATAGAATACCACTTTTTCAAATGATCATGTCATACGTCATGTCAATGCAAGGTAGCTGCGGTTACTGACCTAAAACATGTCAGAATGTTCTGGTACATTACATTTACATTTATGCATTTAGCAGAAGCTTTTATCCAAAGCGACTTACAACTCATCAACTATCAATTGTTCCGGGCCAGTCTCCCCTAGAGCAACTTAGGGTTAAGTGCCTTGCTCAAGGGCACAACGGTGGCGGCCGGGATTCGAACCCAAAACTTTCCAGGCTAATTGCACACTAGGCAGGTTCCTTAACCAGTACGCTACCACCAACCCTGGTAATACGACTCGTTAACAAAACTGCATGTTTATGCACTGGAATGGTAATCCGGCTTTTTGTACCACATTTTGACATTTTCATTGTCAACACTCAAAACATCACACTTGATATGTTCATGCAATGCAGAAGGCAATGATTCATTGTCACTTGTCATGTTCAGGCAATTTCGCATCAAATGTCAAATGATTCTTTTTGTCAAGCACAGTTCTGGACATAGAATACCACTTTTTCAAATGATCATGTCATACGTCATGTCAATGCAAGGTAGCTGCGGTTACTGACCTAAAACATGTCAGAACGTTCTGGTAATACGACTCGTTAACAAAACTGCATGTTTTTGCACTGGAATGGTAATCCGGCTTTTTGTACCACATTTTGACATTTTCATTGTCAACACTGAAAACATCACACTTGATATGTTCATGCAATGCAGAAGGCAATGATTCATTGTCACTTGTCATGTTCAGGCAATTTCGCATCAAATGTCAAATGATTCTTTTTGTCAAGCACAGTTCAGGACATAGAATACCACTTTTTCAAATGATCATGTCATACGTCATGTCAATGCAAGGTAGCTGCGGTTACTGACCTAAAACATGTCAGAACGTTCTGGTAATACGACTCGTTAACAAAACTGCATGTTTTTGCACTGGAATGGTAATCCGGCTTTTTGTACCACATTTTGACATTTTCATTGTCAACACTCAAAACATCACACTTGATATGTTCATGCAATGCAGAAGGCAATGATTCATTGTCACTTGTCATGTTCAGGCAATTTCGCATCAAATGTCAAATGATTCTTTTTGTCAAGCACAGTTCAGGACATAGAATACCACTTTTTCAAATGATCATGTCATACGTCATGTCAATGCAAGGTAGCTGCGGTTACTGACCTAAAACATGTCAGAACGTTCTGGTAATAGGACTCGTTAACAAAACTGCATGTTTTTGCACTGGAATGGTAATCCGGCTTTTTGTACCACATTTTGACATTTTCATTGTCAACACTCAAAACATCACACTTGATATGTTCATGCAATGCAGAAGGCAATGATTCATTGTCACTTGTCATGTTCAGGCAATTTCGCATCAAATGTCAAATGATTCTTTTTGTCAAGCACAGTTCAGGACATAGAATACCACTTTTTCAAATGATCATGTCATACGTCATGTCAATGCAAGGTAGCTGCGGTTACTGACCTAAAACATGTCAGAATGTTCTGGTACATTACATTTACATTTATGCATTTAGCAGACGCTTTTATCCAAAGCGACTTACAACTCATCAACTATCAATTGTTCCGTGCCAGTCTCCCCTAGAGCAACTTAGGGTTAAGTGCCTTGCTCAAGGGCACAACGGTGGCAGCGGGGATTCGAACCCAAAACTTTCCAGGCTAATTACACACTAGGCAGGTTCCTTAACCACTACGCTACCACCACCCCTGGTAAAACGACTCGTTAACAAAACTGCATGTTTTTGCACTGGAATGGTAATCCGGCTTTTTGTACCACATTTTGACATTTTCATTGTCAACACTCAAAACATCACACTTGATATGTTCATGCAATGCAGAAGGCAATGATTCATTGTCACTTGTCATGTTCAGGCAATTTCGCATCAAATGTCAAATGATTCTTTTTGTCAAGCACAGTTCAGGACATAGAATACCACTTTTTCAAATGATCATGTCATACGTCATGTCAATGCAAGGTAGCTGCGGTTACTGACCTAAAACATGTCAGAACGTTCTGGTAATACGACTCGTTAACAAAACTGCATGTTTTTGCACTGGAATGGTAATCCGGCTTTTTGTACCACATTTTGACATTTTCATTGTCAACACTCAAAACATCACACTTGATATGTTCATGCAATGCAGAAGGCAATGATTCATTGTCACTTGTCATGTTCAGGCAATTTCGCATCAAATGTCAAATGATTCTTTTTGTCAAGCACAGTTCAGGACATAGAATACCACTTTTTCAAATGATCATGTCATACGTCATGTCAATGCAAGGTAGCTGCGGTTACTGACCTAAAACATGTCAGAACGTTCTGGTAATACGACTCGTTAACAAAACTGCATGTTTTTGCACTGGAATGGTAATCCGGCTTTTTGTACCACATTTTGACATTTTCATTGTCAACACTCAAAACATCACACTTGATATGTTCATGCAATGCAGAAGGCAATGATTCATTGTCACTTGTCATGTTCAGGCAATTTCGCATCAAATGTCAAATGATTCTTTTTGTCAAGCACAGTTCAGGACATAGAATACCACTTTTTTCAAATGATCATGTCATACGTCATGTCAATGCAAGGTAGCTGCGGTTACTGACCTAAAACATGTCAGAACGTTCTGGTAATACGACTCGTTAACAAAACTGCATGTTTTTGCACTGGAATGGTAATCCGGCTTTTTGTACCACATTTTGACATTTTCATTGTCAACACTCAAAACATCACACTTGATATGTTCATGCAATGCAGAAGGCAATGATTCATTGTCACTTGTCATGTTCAGGCAATTTCGCATCAAATGTCAAATGATTCTTTTTGTCAAGCACAGTTCAGGACATAGAATACCACTTTTTCAAATGATCATGTCATACGTCATGTCAATGCAAGGTAGCTGCGGTTACTGACCTAAAACATGTCAGAACGTTCTGGTAATACGACTCGTTAACAAAACTGCATGTTTTTGCACTGGAATGGTAATCCGGCTTTTTGTACCACATTTTGACATTTTCATTGTCAACACTCAAAACATCACACTTGATATGTTCATGCAATGCAGAAGGCAATGATTCATTGTCACTTGTCATGTTCAGGCAATTTCGCATCAAATGTCAAATGATTCTTTTTGTCAAGCACAGTTCAGGACATAGAATACCACTTTTTCAAATGATCATGTCATACGTCATGTCAATGCAAGGTAGCTGCGGTTACTGACCTAAAACATGTCAGAATGTTCTGGTACATTACATTTACATTTATGCATTTAGCAGACGCTTTTATCCAAAGCGACTTACAACTCATCAACTATCAATTGTTCCGGGCCAGTCTCCCCTAGAGCAACTTAGGGTTAAGTGCCTTGCCTCAAGGGCACAACGGTGGCAGCCGGGATTCGAACCCAAAAACTTTCCAGGCTAATTACACACTAGGCTGGTTCCTTAACCACTACGCTACACCACCCCTCGTAATACGACTCGTTAACAAAACTGCATGTTTTTGCACTGGAATGGTAATCCGGCTTTTTGTACCACATTTTGACATTTTCATTGTCAACACTCAAAACATCACACTTGATATGTTCATGCAATGCAGAAGGCAATGATTCATTGTCACTTGTCATGTTCAGGCAATTTCGCATCAAATGTCAAATGATTCTTTTTGTCAAGCACAGTTCAGGACATAGAATACCACTTTTTCAAATGATCATGTCATACGTCATGTCAATACAAGGTAGCTGCGGTTACTGACCTAAAACATGTCAGAACGTTCTGGTAATACGACTCGTTAACAAAACTGCATGTTTTTGCACTGGAATGGTAATCCGGCTTTTTGTACCACATTTTGACATTTTCATTGTCAACACTCAAAACATCACACTTGATATGTTCAATGCAATGCAGAAGGCAATGATTCATTGTCACTTGTCATGTTCAGGCAATTTCGCATCAAATGTCAAATGATTCTTTTTGTCAAGCACAGTTCAGGACATAGAATACCACTTTTTCAAATGATCATGTCATACGTCATGTCAATGCAAGGTAGCTGCGGTTACTGACCTAAAACATGTCAGAACGTTCTGGTAATACGACTCGTTAACAAAACTGCATGTTTTTGCACTGGAATGGTAATCCGGCTTTTTGTACCACATTTTGACATTTTCATTGTCAACACTCAAAACATCACACTTGATATGTTCATGCAATGCAGAAGGCAATGATTCATTGTCACTTGTCATGTTCAGGCAATTTCGCATCAAATGTCAAATGATTCTTTTTGTCAAGCACAGTTCAGGACATAGAATACCACTTTTTCAAATGATCATGTCATACGTCATGTCAATGCAAGGTAGCTGCGGTTATGACCTAAAACATGTCAGAACGTTCTGGTAATACGACTCGTTAACAAAACTGCATGTTTTTGCACTGGAATGGTAATCCGGCTTTTTGTACCACATTTTGACATTTTCATTGTCAACACTCAAAACATCACACTTGATATGTTCATGCAATGCAGAAGGCAATGATTCATTGTCACTTGTCATGTTCAGGCAATTTCGCATCAAATGTCAAATGATTCTTTTTGTCAAGCACAGTTCAGGACATAGAATACCACTTTTTTAAATGATCATGTCATACGTCATGTCAATGCAAGGTAGCTGCGGTTACTGACCTAAAACATGTCAGAACGTTCTGGTAATACGACTCGTTAACAAAACTGCATGTTTTTGCACTGGAATGGTAATCCGGCTTTTTCCACATTTTGACATTTTCATTGTCAACACTCAAAACATCACACTTGATATGTTCATGCAATGCAGAAGGCAATGATTCATTGTCACTTGTCATGTTCAGGCAATTTCGCATCAAATGTCAAATGATTCTTTTTGTCAAGCACAGTTCAGGACATAGAATACCACTTTTTCAAATGATCATGTCATACGTCATGTCAATGCAAGGTAGCTGCGGTTACTGACCTAAAACATGTCAGAACGTTCTGGTAATACGACTCGTTAACAAAACTGCATGTTTTTGCACTGGAATGGTAATCCGGCTTTTTGTACCACATTTTCACATTTTCATTGTCAACACTCAAAACATCACACTTGATATGTTCATGCAATGCAGAAGGCAATGATTCATTGTCACTTGTCATGTTCAGGCAATTTCGCATCAAATGTCAAATGATTCTTTTTGTCAAGCACAGTTCAGGACATAGAATACCACTTTTTCAAATGATCATGTCATACGTCATGTCAATGCAAGGTAGCTGCGGTTACTGACCTAAAACATGTCAGAACGTTCTGGTAATACGACTCGTTAACAAAACTGCATGTTTTTGCACTGGAATGGTAATCCGGCTTTTTGTACCACATTTTGACATTTTCATTGTCAACACTCAAAACATCACACTTGATATGTTCATGCAATGCAGAAGGCAATGATTCATTGTCACTTGTCATGTTCAGGCAATTTCGCATCAAATGTCAAATGATTCTTTTTGTCAAGCACAGTTCAGGACATAGAATACCACTTTTTCAAATGATCATGTCATACGTCATGTCAATGCAAGGTAGCTGCGGTTACTGACCTAAAACATGTCAGAATGTTCTGGTACATTACATTTACATTTACATTTATGCATTTAGCAGACGCTTTTATCCAAAGCGACTTACAACTCATCAACTATCAATTGTTCCGGGCCAGTCTCCCCTAGAGCAACTTAGGGTTAAGTGCCTTGCTCAAGGGCACAACGGTGGCAGCCGGGATTCGAACCCAAAACTTTCCAGGCTAATTACACACTAGGCAGGTTCCTTAACCACTACGCTACCACCACCCCTGGTAATACGACTCGTTAACAAAACTGCATGTTTTTGCACTGGAATGGTAATCCGGCTTTTTGTACCACATTTTGACATTTTCATTGTCAACACTCAAAACATCACACTTGATATGTTCATGCAATGCAGAAGGCAATGATTCATTGTCACTTGTCATGTTCAGGCAATTTCGCATCAAATGTCAAATGATTCTTTTTGTCAAGCACAGTTCAGGACATAGAATACCACTTTTTCAAATGATCATGTCATACGTCATGTCAATGCAAGGTAGCTGCGGTTACTGACCTAAAACATGTCAGAACGTTCTGGTAATACGACTCGTTAACAAAACTGCATGTTTTTGCACTGGAATGGTAATCCGGCTTTTTGTACCACATTTTGACATTTTCATTGTCAACACTCAAAACATCACACTTGATATGTTCATGCAATGCAGAAGGCAATGATTCATTGTCACTTGTCATGTTCAGGCAATTTCGCATCAAATGTCAAATGATTCTTTTTGTCAAGCACAGTTCAGGACATAGAATACCACTTTTTCAAATGATCATGTCATACGTCATGTCAATGCAAGGTAGCTGCGGTTACTGACCTAAAGCATGTCAGAATGCGTTCTGGTACATTACATTTACGCATTTAGCAGACGCTTTTATCCAAAGCGACTTACAACTCATCAACTATCAATTGTTCCGGACCAGTCTCCCCTAGAGCAACTTAGGGTTAAGTGCCTTGCTCAAGGGCACAACGGTGGCAGCCGGGATTCGAACCCAAAACTTTCAGGCTAATTACACACTAGTCAGGTTCCTTAACCACTACGCTACCACCACCCCTGGTAATACGACTCGTTAACAAAACTGCATGTTTTTGCACTGGAATGGTAATCCGGCTTTTTGTACCACATTTTGACATTTTCATTGTCAACACTCAAAACATCACCCTGGATATGTTCATGCAATGCAGAAGGCAATGATTCATTGTCACTTGTCATGTTCAGGCAATTTCGCATCAAATGTCAAATGATTCTTTTTGTCAAGCACAGTTCAGGACATAGAATACCACTTTTTCAAATGATCATGTCATACGTCATGTCAATGCAAGGTAGCTGCGGTTACTGACCTAAAACATGTCAGAACGTTCTGGTAATACGACTCGTTAACAAAACTGCATGTTTTTGCACTGGAATGGTAATCCGGCTTTTTGTACCACATTTTGACATTTTCATTGTCAACACTCAAAACATCACACTTGATATGTTCATGCAATGCAGAAGGCAATGATTCATTGTCACTTGTCATGTTCAGGCAATTTCGCATCAAATGTCAAATGATTCTTTTTGTCAAGCACAGTTCAGGACATAGAATACCACTTTTTCAAATGATCATGTCATACGTCATGTCAATGCAAGGTAGCTGCGGTTACTGACCTAAAGCATGTCAGAACGTTCTGGTACATTACATTTACGCATTTAGCAGACGCTTTTATCCAAAGCGACTTACAACTCATCAACTATCAATTGTTCCGGACCAGTCTCCCCTAGAGCAACTTAGGGTTAAGTGCCTTGCTCAAGGGCACAACGGTGGCAGCCGGGATTCGAACCCAAAACTTTTCAGGCTACTTACACACTAGTCAGGTTCCTTAACCACTACGCTACCACACCCCTGGTAATACGACTCGTTAACAAAACTGCATGTTTTTGCACTGGAATGGTAATCCGGCTTTTTGTACCACATTTTGACATTTTCATTGTCAACACTCAAAACATCACACTTGATATGTTCATGCAATGCAGAAGGCAATGATTCATTGTCACTTGTCATGTTCAGGCAATTTCGCATCAAATGTCAAATGATTCTTTTTGTCAAGCACAGTTCAGGACATAGAATACCACTTTTTCAAATGATCATGTCATACGTCATGTCAATGCAAGGTAGCTGCGGTTACTGACCTAAAAATGTCAGAATGTTCTGGTACATTACATTTACATTTACATTTATGCATTTAGCAGACGCTTTTATCCAAAGCGACTTACAACTCATCAACTATCAATTGTTCCGGGACAGTCTCCCCTAGAGCAACTTAGGGTTAAGTGCCTTGCTCAAGGGCACAACGGTGGCAGCCGGGATTCGAACCCAAAACTTTCCAGGCTACTTACACACTAGGCAGGTTCCTTAACCACTACGCTACCACCACCCCTGGTAATGCGACTCGTTAACAAAACTGCATGTTTTTGCACTGGAATGGTAATCCGGCTTTTTACCACATTTTGACATTTTCATTGTCAACACTCAAAACATCACACTTGATATGTTCATGCAATGCAGAAGGCAATGATTCATTGTCACTTGTCATGTTCAGGCAATTTCGCATCAAATGTCAAATGATTCTTTTTGTCAAGCACAGTTCAGGACATAGAATACCACTTTTTCAAATGATCATGTCATACGTCATGTCAATGCAAGGTAGCTGCGGTTACTGACCTAAAACATGTCAGAACGTTCTGGTACATTACATTTACATTTATGCATTTAGCAGACGCTTTTATCCAAAGCGACTTACAACTCATCAACTATCAATTGTTCCGGACCAGTCTCCCCTAGAGCAACTTAGGGTTAAGTGCCTTGCTCAAGGGCACAACGGTGGCAGCCGGGATTCGAACCCAAAACTTTTCAGGCTACTTACACACTAGTCAGGTTCCTTAACCACTACGCTACCACCACCCCTGGTAATACGACTCGTTAACAAAACTGCATGTTTTTGCACTGGAATGGTAATCCGGCTTTTTGTACCACATTTTGACATTTTCATTGTCAACACTCAAAACATCACACTTGATATGTTCATGCAATGCAGAAGGCAATGATTCATTGTCACTTGTCATGTTCAGGCAATTTCGCATCAAATGTCAAATGATTCTTTTTGTCAAGCACAGTTCAGGACATAGAATACCACTTTTTCAAATGATCATGTCATACGTCATGTCAATGCAAGGTAGCTGCGGTTACTGACCTAAAACATGTCAGAACGTTCTGGTAATACGACTCGTTAACAAAACTGCATGTTTTTTTGCACTGGAATGGTAAATCCGGCTTTTTGTACCACATTTTGACATTTTCATTGTCAACACTCAAACATCAACACTTGATATGTTCATGCAATGCAGAAGGCAATGATTCATTGTCACTTGTCATGTTCAGGCAATTTCGCATCAAATGTCAAATGATTCTTTTTGTCAAGCACAGTTCAGGACATAGAATACCACTTTTTCAAAATGATCATGTCATACGTCATGTCAATGCAAGGTAGCTGCGGTTACTGACCTAAAACATGTCAGAACGTCTGGGTAATACGAATGTTAACAAAACTGCATGTTTTTG
>PYXC01002624.1:0-23816 GCA_015244755.2 Tenualosa ilisha | reverse complement strand
CTTAGGTGGCTCTGAAGTTTAATATCTTGCCCAGTGCTGCAGCATAGCTTTCGCTGTGTCGTTAGTCCAGTGTATGTTATCTACTAGCCTATATTCCGTACTAGGCAAAGCAGGAATGCAACCTGTGTGCCTTAGAATGTATCTGTTAAGGTCAATCAGGGTGTGTTGTTGTTGTATGGTTAGTGTATCTGGAATGTTAATCTCTGGAATCCAGATTTCTGAGTGTGTTAGTTTCCTCTTAACCATCCTGATTGCTCCCTGTAATTGTTTTATTGCTGTTTCCTGTGCTTTTTGATCCTTATGATTTATACCAAAGGACAACACAATTTTCTCAACATTGACATATACACCCGCTTCTTTTATTAGATGCTCTGCATGAAGGAACGTAGCCCCTGGAAAACTCTCAATTTGTAAGTCTGGAATTTGATATGGGGGTATACGTGCCAGATTAGAGTCTCCAACTATCACCCATTTCTTTTTAATTGTAAGACTCCACTCTGACATTTTTCTGTTTGTTCTGATGTGTCTATTCACTTTGTTGTATGGTGTTAAAAGGACAGATTGTTTTGTCACTTGTCCAGTGTTCATTACTGGTGTAAGTAGGGGTGAAATGTTGTGTGTTGGCCTTTGAGGTGGTGTGATGTTAAAATATAGTGTAGTCCTTTCTCTTGCAATGCCTGGTGTCCCTAAAGGCTCATCTGGACTGGTCTTTTGTGTCATTTGACCCGGATCGGAATGAAGACTTGAGCCCTGAAGTTCAATCAATGACCCTGAATTGTCAGAGATATCTTGGATTTCTTCCTGATCAGGCTCTGGGTTCTCCTGCTCTAAAGGACCCAACTCACCCTCCAAAGGACAGGCCTCTATTGCCATGTCCATCTCCTGTACGCATGGATTGGCATATCGTTTTGGACGTGGCAGTCGCTGTTCTTGAGGCTCTGTTTGTACGTTAGGTTGAGGTGACAGAGAAGGAGGTGAGTGTAAAGAACTCCTACCCATGGACCACTCTCTTCTGACAACCGTTGGAGATGTCTGAATTTCCATATCCATTAAATTAACCCCCTGATTTTTTTTGGAGGTATTTTCCACTGTCTCTCTTTCTGTTGTTGCAGGAAATTCAGCAGTAATGAGTGCTTCAACCTGCGCCACAGTATCAGGCAGAAGCCTATGTCCCAGTTGTCTTTTGGCCCATCTATGTGCAATGTCATACGCAACATGCCAATTGTCTTCCAATAAAGGGATCAACTTTGTAAGAGTCTCTTGAATCCCCTGTTCGTAATGTTCTTGTAAAATCATCTGGGTTGTGTGTAGCCAGTTCTTGGCATTTCCATCCAATAAAAGTTGTGTGTTTTCTGTTGGGTATGCTGGTTTAATTATTGTTGAGAGATAATTCTCCAATGCAGTGAATGTGGGTGGTTGTTTATTCTCATCTGACACATTCCGCAGGTGGTGTACCATTTTAATCAGTTTGGCAATTCGTTTAGCCATCGCCCGTAATTTGGGCGTTGCGGCCATTCTAGGAGGTCGATTTGGCGATGTATCGGTATTATTTTCAGTCATTTTCTGTGGCGGTGGTGGATCATAATTTCTACGCCCTCGTGACTGATCTCCCCTGACCACCTGTGCGTAAGTCCGACGGTTAGAATTTCTGTATTGATGAGAAACCTGTCCTTCATCCTCATGATAATTGTGTGCCATGTTATTTTGACTACGGTTTGTAGTCCTGTTTTGTTTTTGAGTTCGGTACTTTGGTCTGTTTCGGTAAAAAACAAGATCTTCACCGTTGTATCGGTAAGTGTCATCATTTTGTTGGTAATGTCTATTTCGGTTATGAAAACGGTTTGCACTACCTCTAGGGTAGGCTACATCGTTTGAATCGGGACGATTTCGATATGGTCTAGTTCGGTATTCAAAACGGTCCGCACTACCTTTTCGGTAGGCCACATCGTTTGAATTTGGACGATTTCGGTAAGGTCTAGTTCGATATTCAAAACGGTCCGCACTACCATTACGATAGGCCACATCGTTTGAATTTGGACGACTTCGGTAAGGTCTAGTTCGGTGTTCAAAACGGTTCGCACCACCATTACGGTGGGCCCCATCGTTTAAAATTGGACGATTTCGGGAAATCGATTGAAGATTTAAGCGTCTACGGGGAGCCATTCGCCCTCGCCTGTAGCGCACTTCAGTCCAATTATCGTTCTCATCCATCAAAAAAATCGAAGGTTGTTCCAGTTCACGTTGCAACGTTTCGAGACTCAACTGTCTCTTCATCAGGCAATGAACTGGAAATATGCTTGAAAGTGTGGTGTGCTCTGAGATGTGCTCTGAGATGTGCTCTCTACCAAGCTCTGAAGCAGAATGAGCTCCTGCACAGCTTGCAGCCCCTTTTATACTCTCACCACAAATGAAGAAAATTGATGTTTTTCATTTTCTGAAGTGGTGAATCACCCTATAGACATGTTTATTCCATGGTTTTAATGAATTGTAAGTATTTAAAATATGAACTATATTCACAATCTGAGTTTTATTTATTTATCAAGAGATATTTGATTTGAGATATGAAACATGAAATGTCTTCATAATATGAGTTTTATTTGTTAGGAGATATTTGTTAGGAGTGTTTGTTGAAAATGTTTCTATGTTAATTTATTTATTCAATGATGATAATGGTCTGAACTTCGAGAGACAGACAGGGACAAAGGACAGGGAGGCACGCGCAAAGTTAGGGGAGAATTTCCCTCGTCCGGCTAGCCGAGACAGGGGCCAGAGCAGTGCCCAGACCAGGGGATTAGGGTTAGGGGTTGGGATCAGGGTTGGGGTTAGGTTTAGGGTAAGGGTTGGGGTTGGGGTTAGGTTTGGGATTGGGGTTAGGGTTGGGTTGGGGTAAGGGATTGGATTAGGGTTAGGGGTTGGGGTTGGGGTTAGGTTTGGGATTGGGGTTAGGGTTGGGTTGGGGTAAGGGATTGGATTAGGGTTAGGGGTTGGGGTAAGGGGTTAGGGTTAGGATAAGGGTTGGGGTTAGGTTTAGGGTAAGGGTTGGGGTTGGGGTTAGGTTTGGGATTGGGGTTAGGGTTGGGTTGGGTTAGGGTTAGGGTTAGGGTTAGGGTTAGGGTTAGGGTTAGGGTTTTTCCAATACCTCCATAAGGGCCTGGGCGCGAAGCCAGGGAAAGGGTAAGGGATTGGGGTTAGGTTTAGGGATGGGGTTAGGTTTAGGGATGGGGTTAGGGTTAGGTTCAGGGATAGGGTTAGGTTTAGGATGGGGTTAGGGTTAGGGTTAGGTTTAGGGATGGGGTTAGGGTTAGGGTTAGGTTTAGGGATAGGGTAGGGTTAGGGGTTAGGGTTAGGGATGGGATTGGGGTTAGGTTTAGGTATAAGGTTAGGTTTAGGCATAGGGAAGGAGGGTTAGGTTTAGGCATAGGGAAGGGGAATGGGTATGGTGGTTGGCCTCGCGCACTTTGGCCCTGGGGAGGCACGGTTTGTAGCACGGTCCTTCCAAAGGTAAGTGTTTGCCAGGTAAGTATGGTTTATTTATTCTGTCTTGTGGTCCTTGGTTTGAAATGTTCCGTCCAATGTGTTCGTTTCCATTTTTCAATCTTGTGTTGTAGGTCTGGATGTGTGTTGACTTTATGTGGTGTTTCAAATGATAGGTTGTGGGTGTTTTGATTTTGTGGGAGTAGTTTAGGTGTTGTGTCTGGTGGATGTGATGTGTTATGAGATGGGGGTGTTGTCTGTTTAGGTGTGTAGTTAGAAATGTTTGAATTTATTGTGTTATCTTCCTGGGGTGTAATCATGTATTTGAATCTTTGTGGTTGTGGTGTTAGTGGAATTGTCTCTGGTGTGTGTAGCGTTGTGTTTGTGTTGTGTTCCGGTGTTGATGGGGGGCTGTCTTTTGTAGTTGCGTTTATTTGTCTTGTTGGTGTTTCCTTTGTAATTGTGTCTGTAGTGCTATTTGGTGATGTTGGTGTCAGTAGATGTTCTAGTGCAGTTGCACGTGCTTGTTGTGTTGCGTTTGTTAGCATCTGTGTCAGTAGGTCTTCACATGCAGTTGCATGTGTTTGTTGTGTTGTATTAGTTAGTGTTTGTGTTACCCGATCTTCTTGTGTAGTGTTGTTTGCATGTGTGGTTGTTGTATCCGTTGTATCTGTTGTGGTAAGGTCCGTCATGGAGTTGGTTAGTGTTAGCATGTCTTCAGTTATGTCTGTCATACAGTTATTTAGGGCATTAGGGTGATCTGTGTTGCTTCCAATGAAATTTAATATTAAATCTTCTGCTTGGGTGATGGTTTTCTCCTTTAATCTTAAGCCTCGGTTGT
The DNA here is from genome assembly GCA_015244755.2 of Tenualosa ilisha. Classification (NCBI taxonomy): domain Eukaryota; kingdom Metazoa; phylum Chordata; class Actinopteri; order Clupeiformes; family Clupeidae; genus Tenualosa; species Tenualosa ilisha. Next base: position 19,501 of record PYXC01002624.1, on the reverse strand, counting down.
GTCTGGCTCTTTTGATTGCTGTATCGCAGAGTTCTTGTGCCTTCGTAGGGTCTTTGTATCCCAGTTTGTCTAGTTCCTCGTCCAGTGTATCGTCGTAGTGTTGATATAACATTTTCAGGGTAGTTTGTGACCAGTTTTTTGCATTATTTCGTATCTGTTGTTTGATCTTGTCATCAGGTAGGGCTGGTTTAATGTTGTCTGTTAGATATTTGACCATGTTTGTTAGCCCCTGCGGTTCCACCAGTTCAGAGTCTTCAGAGATGTTGTTTAGATGATGTTTGAGAGTGATAATTCTGCCCATTATGATTAGGGTTTCTTTATCTTGGGGGTCAGTGTTTGTTGTGTCGTCGTTTCCTGTGTCTTGTCGTGCCCTGTTGTTCATGTCCAGTTGTGTTAGGTTTTGGTGTAATGTCGGTTTTTGTTTGTGTCCATAGCTGTGATGGTTTAGGTGTAGTTGTTGTGTTTGATATGGGTAGTTAGGACCTTGTCTTGGCCAATTGTTGCCCCATGTATTGGGAGTATGCACTGGTGTTGCCGTTACCTCAGCATAAGTTCTGTAGTGTGTGTTTTGTAAGTTATAGTTGTGAGTGTTTTGTGGGTTACTGTAATGCATCAATGGAGTAGGATTCCAGTGTGTGTAGGTTGTGTAGTTTCTGTCCATTTGGTTGTGAGTAGGTCTATCCAGCAATGCTCGGCGGTGTTTGCGCCCATATCGTACTGTGGTCCATCCGTCCTGGTTAATCATTGTTAGTGTAAGTTGGTGGTGTAATGTAAGTTCTGTGTAGTGAAGTGTGTTGGTGTAGGGTTTAATCTATATGTATATGAGATAAAGTGATGAAATAAAACTTTTTTTAATCTTTTTTTGTGTTTTGTAATTTTTTTATGTCTTTTTATCTTTTTCTTGTGTGTTTTTTATGTGTGTAGGTGATCTAAGCAAGCCTTTCGCGACGCGTTTCGATTCTGGGAGAATCTTCTTCAGGCAGACTTGCTTGAGTGTTGTGTTTTAAATAGTAGTGTGAGAGAGAGTCAGTTTGCATGTGTTGTCTGTTCTGCAGTTGGTGAAAGAATGAGTGAGTCTGGAGGAGCTCCCCTTTATATAGTGTGGTAGCCCCTCCCCTCGGTTTTTCTGCTGCTTGATGTAAGTAAGGTAAGTAATAATATTCAGGGTGTAGATGAATTAAACTATGTTTGTCAATGTTATTAATCTTGTTAAATGGTAGTAAGATATGATAGAATAAAATTAGGTATGAATTATGTTGGTTAATGTCTTTAATCTTATAAAATGGTGGTGTAATGAATTATAGTAGGATCTCAGTGTAGGTGGTAGATGAGTTATGATTATTTTTGTGTTGTGTAAGTATGTAAGTTAAGATTGTGAAAGTAAATTATGGTGTTTTAAGTAGGTGAGTAAAGAAGGTTACATATGCTTGATTTGTTGCTGTTGAGTTGTGTTTGTAATAAAGTTATTTTGTGGCTGAATCTTTGTGTTGTGTGCATTAATATATGTTGTATGGTTATTTGATGGTTTTATCAGTTATGAAAAATAGTTTTAAAATATTGTCTTAGTGAGGCTACACAATTTTTTGGAGGAAAACTGGCCGGTTAGGTTAGGGTTTTTCCAATACCTCCATAAGGGCCTGGGCGCGAAGCCAGGGAAAGGGTAAGGGATTGGGGTTAGGTTTAGGGATGGGGTTAGGTTTAGGGATGGGGTTAGGGTTAGGTTCAGGGATAGGGTTAGGTTTAGGGATGGGGTTAGGGTTAGGGTTAGGTTTAGGGATGGGGTTAGGGTTAGGGTTAGGTTTAGGGATAGGGTAGGGTTAGGGGTTAGGGTTAGGGATGGGATTGGGGTTAGGTTTAGGTATAAGGTTAGGTTTAGGCATAGGGAAGGAGGGTTAGGTTTAGGCATAGGGAAGGGGAATGGGTATGGTGGTTGGCCTCGCGCACTTTGGCCCTGGGGAGGCACGGTTTGTAGCACGGTCCTTCCAAAGGTAAGTGTTTGCCAGGTAAGTATGGTTTATTTATTCTGTCTTGTGGTCCTTGGTTTGAAATGTTCCGTCCAATGTGTTCGTTTCCATTTTTCAATCTTGTGTTGTAGGTCTGGATGTGTGTTGACTTTATGTGGTGTTTCAAATGATAGGTTGTGGGTGTTTTGATTTTGTGGGAGTAGTTTAGGTGTTGTGTCTGGTGGATGTGATGTGTTATGAGATGGGGGTGTTGTCTGTTTAGGTGTGTAGTTAGAAATGTTTGAATTTATTGTGTTATCTTCCTGGGGTGTAATCATGTATTTGAATCTTTGTGGTTGTGGTGTTAGTGGAATTGTCTCTGGTGTGTGTAGCGTTGTGTTTGTGTTGTGTTCCGGTGTTGATGGGGGGCTGTCTTTTGTAGTTGCGTTTATTTGTCTTGTTGGTGTTTCCTTTGTAATTGTGTCTGTAGTGCTATTTGGTGATGTTGGTGTCAGTAGATGTTCTAGTGCAGTTGCACGTGCTTGTTGTGTTGCGTTTGTTAGCATCTGTGTCAGTAGGTCTTCACATGCAGTTGCATGTGTTTGTTGTGTTGTATTAGTTAGTGTTTGTGTTACCCGATCTTCTTGTGTAGTGTTGTTTGCATGTGTGGTTGTTGTATCCGTTGTATCTGTTGTGGTAAGGTCCGTCATGGAGTTGGTTAGTGTTAGCATGTCTTCAGTTATGTCTGTCATACAGTTATTTAGGGCATTAGGGTGATCTGTGTTGCTTCCAATGAAATTTAATATTAAATCTTCTGCTTGGGTGATGGTTTTCTCCTTTAATCTTAAGCCTCGGTTGTGTCTGGCTCTTTTGATTGCTGTATCGCAGAGTTCTTGTGCCTTCGTAGGGTCTTTGTATCCCAGTTTGTCTAGTTCCTCGTCCAGTGTATCGTCGTAGTGTTGATATAACATTTTCAGGGTAGTTTGTGACCAGTTTTTTGCATTATTTCGTATCTGTTGTTTGATCTTGTCATCAGGTAGGGCTGGTTTAATGTTGTCTGTTAGATATTTGACCATGTTTGTTAGCCCCTGCGGTTCCACCAGTTCAGAGTCTTCAGAGATGTTGTTTAGATGATGTTTGAGAGTGATAATTCTGCCCATTATGATTAGGGTTTCTTTATCTTGGGGGTCAGTGTTTGTTGTGTCGTCGTTTCCTGTGTCTTGTCGTGCCCTGTTGTTCATGTCCAGTTGTGTTAGGTTTTGGTGTAATGTCGGTTTTTGTTTGTGTCCATAGCTGTGATGGTTTAGGTGTAGTTGTTGTGTTTGATATGGGTAGTTAGGACCTTGTCTTGGCCAATTGTTGCCCCATGTATTGGGAGTATGCACTGGTGTTGCCGTTACCTCAGCATAAGTTCTGTAGTGTGTGTTTTGTAAGTTATAGTTGTGAGTGTTTTGTGGGTTACTGTAATGCATCAATGGAGTAGGATTCCAGTGTGTGTAGGTTGTGTAGTTTCTGTCCATTTGGTTGTGAGTAGGTCTATCCAGCAATGCTCGGCGGTGTTTGCGCCCATATCGTACTGTGGTCCATCCGTCCTGGTTAATCATTGTTAGTGTAAGTTGGTGGTGTAATGTAAGTTCTGTGTAGTGAAGTGTGTTGGTGTAGGGTTTAATCTATATGTATATGAGATAAAGTGATGAAATAAAACTTTTTTTAATCTTTTTTTGTGTTTTGTAATTTTTTTATGTCTTTTTATCTTTTTCTTGTGTGTTTTTTATGTGTGTAGGTGATCTAAGCAAGCCTTTCGCGACGCGTTTCGATTCTGGGAGAATCTTCTTCAGGCAGACTTGCTTGAGTGTTGTGTTTTAAATAGTAGTGTGAGAGAGAGTCAGTTTGCATGTGTTGTCTGTTCTGCAGTTGGTGAAAGAATGAGTGAGTCTGGAGGAGCTCCCCTTTATATAGTGTGGTAGCCCCTCCCCTCGGTTTTTCTGCTGCTTGATGTAAGTAAGGTAAGTAATAATATTCAGGGTGTAGATGAATTAAACTATGTTTGTCAATGTTATTAATCTTGTTAAATGGTAGTAAGATATGATAGAATAAAATTAGGTATGAATTATGTTGGTTAATGTCTTTAATCTTATAAAATGGTGGTGTAATGAATTATGTAGGATCTCAGTGTAGGTGGTAGATGAGTTATGATTATTTTTGTGTTGTGTAAGTATGTAAGTTAAGATTGTGAAAGTAAATTATGGTGTTTTAAGTAGGTGAGTAAAGAGGTTACATATGCTTGATTTGTTGCTGTTGAGTGTGTTTGTAATAAAGTTATTTTGTGGCTGAATCTTTGTGTTGTGTGCATTATATATGTTGTATGGTTATTTGATGGTTTTATCAGTTATGAAAAATAGTTTTAAAATATTGTCTTAGTGAGGCTACACAATTTTTTGGAGGAAAACTGGCCGGTTAGGTTAGGGTTTTTCCAATACCTCCATAAGGGCCTGGGCGCGAAGCCAGGGAAAGGGTAAGGGTTGGGGTTAGGTTTAGGGATGGGGTTAGGTTTAGGGATGGGGTTAGGGTTAGGTTCAGGGATAGGGTTAGGTTTAGGGTTAGGTTAGGGATAGGGTTAGGTTTAGGGATGGGGTTAGGGTTAGGTTTTAGGGATAGGGTAGGGTTAGGGGTTAGGGTTAGGGATGGGATTGGGGTTAGGTTTAGGTATAAGGTTAGGTTTAGGCATAGGGAAGGAGGGTTAGGTTTAGGCATAGGGAAGGGGAATGGGTATGGTGGTTGGCCTCGCGCACTTTGGCCCTGGGGAGGCACGGTTTGTAGCACGGTCCTTCCAAAGGTAAGTGTTTGCCAGGTAAGTATGGTTTATTTATTCTGTCTTGTGGTCCTTGGTTTGAAATGTTCCGTCCAATGTGTTCGTTTCCATTTTTCAATCTTGTGTTGTATGTCTGGATGTGTGTTGACTTTATGTGGTGTTTCAAATGATAGGTTGTGGGTGTTTTGATTTTGTGGGAGTAGTTTAGGTGTTGTGTCTGGTGGATGTGGTGTGTTATGAGATGGGGGTGTTGTCTGTTTAGGTGTGTAGTTAGAAATGTTTGAATTTATTGTGTTATCTTCCTGGGGTGTAATCATGTATTTGAATCTTTGTGGTTGTGGTGTTAGTGGAATTGTCTCTGGTGTGTGTAGCGTTGTGTTTGTGTTGTGTTCCGGTGTTGATGGGGGGCTGTCTTTTGTAGTTGTGTTTATTTGTCTTGTTGGTGTTTCCTTTGTAGTTGTGTCTGTAGTGCTATTTGGTGATGTTGGTGTCAGTAGATGTTCTAGTGCAGTTGCACGTGCTTGTTGTGTTGCGTTTGTTAGCATCTGTGTCAGTAGGTCTTCACATGCAGTTGCATGTGTTTGTTGTGTTGTATTAGTTAGTGTTTGTGTTACCTGATCTTCTTGTGTAGTGTTGTTTGCATGTGTAGTTGTTGTATCTGTTGTATCTGTTGTGGTAAGGTCCGTCATGGAGTTGGTTAGTGTTAGCATGTCTTCAGTTATGTCTGTCATACAGTTATTTAGGGCATTAGGGTGATCTGTGTTGCTTCCAATGAAATTTAATATTAAATCTTCTGCTTGGGTGATGGTTTTCTCCTTTAATCTTAAGCCTCGGTTGTGTCTGGCTCTTTTGATTGCTGTATCGCAGAGTTCTTGTGCCTTCGTAGGGTCTTTGTATCCCAGTTTGTCTAGTTCCTCGTCCAGTGTATCGTCGTAGTGTTGATATAACATTTTCAGGGTAGTTTGTGACCAGTTTTTTGCATTATTTCGTATCTGTTGTTTGATCTTGTCATCAGGTAGGGCTGGTTTAATGTTGTCTGTTAGATATTTGACCATGTTTGTTAGCCCCTGCGGTTCCACCAGTTCAGAGTCTTCAGAGATGTTGTTTAGATGATGTTTGAGAGTAATAATTCTGCCCATTATGATTAGGGTTTCTTTATCTTGGGGGTCAGTGTTTGTTGTGTCGTCGTTTCCTGTGTCTTGTCGTGCCCTGTTGTTCATGTCCAGTTGTGTTAGGTTTTGGTGTAATGTCGGTTTTTGTTTGTGTCCGTAGCTGTGATGGTTTAGGTGTAGTTGTTGTGTTTGATATGGGTAGTTAGGACCTTGTCTTGGCCAATTGTTGCCCCATATATTGGGAGTATGTACTGGTGTTGCTGTTACCTCAGCATAAGTTCTGTAGTGTGTGTTTTGTAAGTTATAGTTGTGAGTGTTTTGTGGGTTACTGTAATGCATCAATGGAGTAGGATTCCAGTGTGTGTAGGTTGTGTAGTTTCTGTCCATTTGGTTGTGAGTAGGTCTATCCAGCAATGCTCGGCGGTGTTTGCGCCCATATCGTACTGTGGTCCATCCGTCCTGGTTAATCATTGTTAGTGTAAGTTGGTGGTGTAATATAAGTTCTGTGTAGTGAAGTGTGTTGGTGTAGGGTTTAATCTATGTGTATATGAGATAAAGTGATGAAATAAAACTTTTTTTATCTTTTTTTGTGTTTTGTAATTTTTTTATGTCTTTTTATCTTTTTCTTGTGTGTTTTTTATGTGTGTAGGTGATCTAAGCAAGCCTTTCGCGACGCGTTTCGATTCTAGGAGAATCTTCTTCAGGCAGACTTGCTTGAGTGTTGTATTTTAAATGGTAATGAGAGAGAGTCAGTTTGCATGTGTTGTCTGTTCTGCAGTTGGTGAGAGAATGAGTGAATCTGGAGGAGCTCCCCTTTATATAGTGTGGTAGCCCCTCCCATCGGTTTTTCTGCTGCTTGATGCAAGTAAGGTAAGTAATAATATTTAAGGGTGTATATGTATTAATCTATGTTTGTCAATATTATAAATCTTGTTAGATGGTAGTAAAATATGATAGAATATAATTAAGTATGAATTATGTTAGTTAATGTTTTTAATCTTATAAAATGGTGGTGTAATGAAATTGGTAGGGTCTCAGTGTAGATGGTAAATGAATTATGATTATTTTTGTGTTGTGTAAGTATGTAAGTTAAGATTGTGTACGTAAATTATAATGTTTTTAAATATGTGAGTAAAGAGGGTTACATGTGTTAGATTTGTGGTTAATGAGTGGTATTTGTAATAAAGTTGTTTTCCAACTGAATTTTTGTGTTGTGTGCATTCATATGTGTTATATAGTTATTTGATGGTTTTATAAGTTATGTAATATAGTTTTAAAATACTGCTTGGTGAGGCTACACAATTTTTTGGAGGAAAACTGGCCGGTTAGGTTAGGGTTAGCCGATGCCCCATAAGGGCCTGGGCGCGAAGCCAGGGATAGGGTAAGGGGTTGGGGTTAGGTTTAGGGATGGGGTTAGGGTTAGGGTTAGGTTCAGGGATGGGTTAGGGTTAGGGTTAGGGTTAGGGTTAGGGTTAGGTTTAGGGATGGGGTTAGGGTTAGGTTTAGGGATAGGGTAGGGTTAGGGGTTAGGGTTAGGGATGGGATTGGGGTTAGGTTTAGGTATAAGGTTAGGTTTAGGCATAGGGAAGGAGGGTTAGGTTTAGGCATAGGGAAGGGGAATGGGTATGGTGGTTGGCTTCGCGCACTTTGGTCCTGGGGAGGCACGGTTTGTAGCACGGTCCTTCCAAAGGTAAGTGTTTGCCAGGTAAGTATGGTTTATTTATTCTGTCTTGTGGTCCTTGGTTTGAAATGTTCCGTCCAATGTGTTCGTTTCCATTTTTCAATCTTGTGTTGTATGTCTGGATGTGTGTTGACTTTATGTGGTGTTTCAAATGATAGGTTGTGGGTGTTTTGATTTTGTGGGAGTAGTTTAGGTGTTGTGTCTGGTGGATGTGGTGTGTTATGAGATGGGGGTGTTGTCTGTTTAGGTGTGTAGTTAGAAATGTTTGAATTTATTGTGTTATCTTCCTGGGGTGTAATCATGTATTTGAATCTTTGTGGTTGTGGTGTTAGTGGAATTGTCTCTGGTGTGTGTAGCGTTGTGTTTGTGTTGTGTTCCGGTGTTGATGGGGGGCTGTCTTTTGTAGTTGTGTTTATTTGTCTTGTTGGTGTTTCCTTTGTAGTTGTGTCTGTAGTGCTATTTGGTGATGTTGGTGTCAGTAGATGTTCTAGTGCAGTTGCACGTGCTTGTTGTGTTGCGTTTGTTAGCATCTGTGTCAGTAGGTCTTCACATGCAGTTGCATGTGTTTGTTGTGTTGTATTAGTTAGTGTTTGTGTTACCTGATCTTCTTGTGTAGTGTTGTTTGCATGTGTAGTTGTTGTATCTGTTGTATCTGTTGTGGTAAGGTCCGTCATGGAGTTGGTTAGTGTTAGCATGTCTTCAGTTATGTCTGTCATACAGTTATTTAGGGCATTAGGGTGATCTGTGTTGCTTCCAATGAAATTTAATATTAAATCTTCTGCTTGGGTGATGGTTTTCTCCTTTAATCTTAAGCCTCGGTTGTGTCTGGCTCTTTTGATTGCTGTATCGCAGAGTTCTTGTGCCTTCGTAGGGTCTTTGTATCCCAGTTTGTCTAGTTCCTCGTCCAGTGTATCGTCGTAGTGTTGATATAACATTTTCAGGGTAGTTTGTGACCAGTTTTTTGCATTATTTCGTATCTGTTGTTTGATCTTGTCATCAGGTAGGGCTGGTTTAATGTTGTCTGTTAGATATTTGACCATGTTTGTTAGCCCCTGCGGTTCCACCAGTTCAGAGTCTTCAGAGATGTTGTTTAGATGATGTTTGAGAGTAATAATTCTGCCCATTATGATTAGGGTTTCTTTATCTTGGGGGTCAGTGTTTGTTGTGTCGTCGTTTCCTGTGTCTTGTCGTGCCCTGTTGTTCATGTCCAGTTGTGTTAGGTTTTGGTGTAATGTCGGTTTTTGTTTGTGTCCGTAGCTGTGATGGTTTAGGTGTAGTTGTTGTGTTTGATATGGGTAGTTAGGACCTTGTCTTGGCCAATTGTTGCCCCATATATTGGGAGTATGTACTGGTGTTGCTGTTACCTCAGCATAAGTTCTGTAGTGTGTGTTTTGTAAGTTATAGTTGTGAGTGTTTTGTGGGTTACTGTAATGCATCAATGGAGTAGGATTCCAGTGTGTGTAGGTTGTGTAGTTTCTGTCCATTTGGTTGTGAGTAGGTCTATCCAGCAATGCTCGGCGGTGTTTGCGCCCATATCGTACTGTGGTCCATCCGTCCTGGTTAATCATTGTTAGTGTAAGTTGGTGGTGTAATATAAGTTCTGTGTAGTGAAGTGTGTTGGTGTAGGGTTTAATCTATGTGTATATGAGATAAAGTGATGAAATAAAACTTTTTTTATCTTTTTTTGTGTTTTGTAATTTTTTTATGTCTTTTTATCTTTTTCTTGTGTGTTTTTTATGTGTGTAGGTGATCTAAGCAAGCCTTTCGCGACGCGTTTCGATTCTAGGAGAATCTTCTTCAGGCAGACTTGCTTGAGTGTTGTATTTTAAATGGTAATGAGAGAGAGTCAGTTTGCATGTGTTGTCTGTTCTGCAGTTGGTGAGAGAATGAGTGAATCTGGAGGAGCTCCCCTTTATATAGTGTGGTAGCCCCTCCCATCGGTTTTTCTGCTGCTTGATGCAAGTAAGGTAAGTAATAATATTTAAGGGTGTATATGTATTAATCTATGTTTGTCAATATTATAAATCTTGTTAGATGGTAGTAAAATATGATAGAATATAATTAAGTATGAATTATGTTAGTTAATGTTTTTAATCTTATAAAATGGTGGTGTAATGAAATTGGTAGGGTCTCAGTGTAGATGGTAAATGAATTATGATTATTTTTGTGTTGTGTAAGTATGTAAGTTAAGATTGTGTACGTAAATTATAATGTTTTTAAATATGTGAGTAAAGAGGGTTACATGTGTTAGATTTGTGGTTAATGAGTGGTATTTGTAATAAAGTTGTTTTCCAACTGAATTTTTGTGTTGTGTGCATTCATATGTGTTATATAGTTATTTGATGGTTTTATAAGTTATGTAATATAGTTTTAAAATACTGCTTGGTGAGGCTACACAATTTTTTGGAGGAAAACTGGCCGGTTAGGTTAGGGTTAGCCGATGCCCCCATAAGGGCCTGGGCGCGAAGCCAGGGATAGGGTAAGGGGTTGGGGTTAGGTTTAGGGATGGGGTTAGGGTTAGGGTTAGGTTCAGGGATGGGGTTAGGGTTAGGGTTAGGTTCAGGGATAGGGTTAGGTTTAGGGATGGGGTTAGGGTTAGGTTTAGGGATAGGGTAGGGTTAGGGGTTAGGGTTAGGGATGGGATTGGGGTTAGGTTTAGGTATAAGGTTAGGTTTAGGCATAGGGAAGGAGGGTTAGGTTTAGGCATAGGGAAGGGGAATGGGTATGGTGGTTGGCTTCGCGCACTTTGGTCCTGGGGAGGCACGGTTTGTAGCACGGTCCTTCCAAAGGTAAGTGTTTGCCAGGTAAGTATGGTTTATTTATTCTGTCTTGTGGTCCTTGGTTTGAAATGTTCCGTCCAATGTGTTCGTTTCCATTTTTCAATCTTGTGTTGTATGTCTGGATGTGTGTTGACTTATGTGGTGTTTCAAATGATAGGTTGTGGGTGTTTTGATTTTGTGGGAGTAGTTTAGGTGTTGTGTCTGGTGGATGTGGTGTGTTATGAGATGGGGGTGTTGTCTGTTTAGGTGTGTAGTTAGAAATGTTTGAATTTATTGTGTTATCTTCCTGGGGTGTAATCATGTATTTGAATCTTTGTGGTTGTGGTGTTAGTGGAATTGTCTCTGGTGTGTGTAGCGTTGTGTTTGTGTTGTGTTCCGGTGTTGATGGGGGGCTGTCTTTTGTAGTTGTGTTTATTTGTCTTGTTGGTGTTTCCTTTGTAGTTGTGTCTGTAGTGCTATTTGGTGATGTTGGTGTCAGTAGATGTTCTAGTGCAGTTGCACGTGCTTGTTGTGTTGCGTTTGTTAGCATCTGTGTCAGTAGGTCTTCACATGCAGTTGCATGTGTTTGTTGTGTTGTATTAGTTAGTGTTTGTGTTACCTGATCTTCTTGTGTAGTGTTGTTTGCATGTGTAGTTGTTGTATCTGTTGTATCTGTTGTGGTAAGGTCCGTCATGGAGTTGGTTAGTGTTAGCATGTCTTCAGTTATGTCTGTCATACAGTTATTTAGGGCATTAGGGTGATCTGTGTTGCTTCCAATGAAATTTAATATTAAATCTTCTGCTTGGGTGATGGTTTTCTCCTTTAATCTTAAGCCTCGGTTGTGTCTGGCTCTTTTGATTGCTGTATCGCAGAGTTCTTGTGCCTTCGTAGGGTCTTTGTATCCCAGTTTGTCTAGTTCCTCGTCCAGTGTATCGTCGTAGTGTTGATATAACATTTTCAGGGTAGTTTGTGACCAGTTTTTTGCATTATTTCGTATCTGTTGTTTGATCTTGTCATCAGGTAGGGCTGGTTTAATGTTGTCTGTTAGATATTTGACCATGTTTGTTAGCCCCTGCGGTTCCACCAGTTCAGAGTCTTCAGAGATGTTGTTTAGATGATGTTTGAGAGTAATAATTCTGCCCATTATGATTAGGGTTTCTTTATCTTGGGGGTCAGTGTTTGTTGTGTCGTCGTTTCCTGTGTCTTGTCGTGCCCTGTTGTTCATGTCCAGTTGTGTTAGGTTTTGGTGTAATGTCGGTTTTTGTTTGTGTCCGTAGCTGTGATGGTTTAGGTGTAGTTGTTGTGTTTGATATGGGTAGTTAGGACCTTGTCTTGGCCAATTGTTGCCCCATATATTGGGAGTATGTACTGGTGTTGCTGTTACCTCAGCATAAGTTCTGTAGTGTGTGTTTTGTAAGTTATAGTTGTGAGTGTTTTGTGGGTTACTGTAATGCATCAATGGAGTAGGATTCCAGTGTGTGTAGGTTGTGTAGTTTCTGTCCATTTGGTTGTGAGTAGGTCTATCCAGCAATGCTCGGCGGTGTTTGCGCCCATATCGTACTGTGGTCCATCCGTCCTGGTTAATCATTGTTAGTGTAAGTTGGTGGTGTAATATAAGTTCTGTGTAGTGAAGTGTGTTGGTGTAGGGTTTAATCTATGTGTATATGAGATAAAGTGATGAAATAAACTTTTTTTATCTTTTTTTGTGTTTTGTAATTTTTTTATGTCTTTTTATCTTTTTCTTGTGTGTTTTTTATGTGTGTAGGTGATCTAAGCAAGCCTTTCGCGACGCGTTTCGATTCTAGGAGAATCTTCTTCAGGCAGACTTGCTTGAGTGTTGTATTTTAAATGGTAATGAGAGAGAGTCAGTTTGCATGTGTTGTCTGTTCTGCAGTTGGTGAGAGAATGAGTGAATCTGGAGGAGCTCCCCTTTATATAGTGTGGTAGCCCCTCCCATCGGTTTTTCTGCTGCTTGATGCAAGTAAGGTAAGTAATAATATTTAAGGGTGTATATGTATTAATCTATGTTTGTCAATATTATAAATCTTGTTAGATGGTAGTAAAATATGATGAATATAATTAAGTATGAATTATGTTAGGTAATGAAATTAATCTTATAAAATGGTGGTGTAATGAAATTGGTAGGGTCTCAGTGTAGATGGTAAATGAATTATGATTATTTTTGTGTTGTGTAAGTATGTAAGTTAAGATTGTGTACGTAAATTATAATGTTTTTAAATATGTGAGTAAAGAGGGTTACATGTGTTAGATTTGTGGTTAATGAGTGGTATTTGTAATAAAGTTGTTTTCCAACTGAATTTTTGTGTTGTGTGCATTCATATGTGTTATATAGTTATTTGATGGTTTTATAAGTTATGTAATATAGTTTTAAAATACTGGCTTGGTGAGGCTACACAATTTTTTGGAGGAAAACTGGCCGGTTAGGTTAGGGTTAGCCGATGCCCCCATAAGGGCCTGGGCGCGAAGCCAGGGATAGGGTAAGGGGTTGGGGTTAGGTTTAGGGATGGGGTTAGGGTTAGGGTTAGGTTCAGGGATGGGGTTAGGGTTAGGGTTAGGTTCAGGGATAGGGTTAGGTTTAGGGATGGGGTTAGGGTTAGGTTTAGGGATAGGGTAGGGTTAGGGGTTAGGGTTAGGGATGGGATTGGGGTTAGGTTTAGGTATAAGGTTAGGTTTAGGCATAGGGAAGGAGGGTTAGGTTTAGGCATAGGGAAGGGGAATGGGTATGGTGGTTGGCTTCGCGCACTTTGGTCCTGGGGAGGCACGGTTTGTAGCACGGTCCTTCCAAAGGTAAGTGTTTGCCAGGTAAGTATGGTTTATTTATTCTGTCTTGTGGTCCTTGGTTTGAAATGTTCCGTCCAATGTGTTCGTTTCCATTTTTCAATCTTGTGTTGTATGTCTGGATGTGTGTTGACTTATGTGGTGTTTCAAATGATAGGTTGTGGGTGTTTTGATTTTGTGGGAGTAGTTTAGGTGTTGTGTCTGGTGGATGTGGTGTGTTATGAGATGGGGGTGTTGTCTGTTTAGGTGTGTAGTTAGAAATGTTTGAATTTATTGTGTTATCTTCCTGGGGTGTAATCATGTATTTGAATCTTTGTGGTTGTGGTGTTAGTGGAATTGTCTCTGGTGTGTGTAGCGTTGTGTTTGTGTTGTGTTCCGGTGTTGATGGGGGGCTGTCTTTTGTAGTTGTGTTTATTTGTCTTGTTGGTGTTTCCTTTGTAGTTGTGTCTGTAGTGCTATTTGGTGATGTTGGTGTCAGTAGATGTTCTAGTGCAGTTGCACGTGCTTGTTGTGTTGCGTTTGTTAGCATCTGTGTCAGTAGGTCTTCACATGCAGTTGCATGTGTTTGTTGTGTTGTATTAGTTAGTGTTTGTGTTACCTGATCTTCTTGTGTAGTGTTGTTTGCATGTGTAGTTGTTGTATCTGTTGTATCTGTTGTGGTAAGGTCCGTCATGGAGTTGGTTAGTGTTAGCATGTCTTCAGTTATGTCTGTCATACAGTTATTTAGGGCATTAGGGTGATCTGTGTTGCTTCCAATGAAATTTAATATTAAATCTTCTGCTTGGGTGATGGTTTTCTCCTTTAATCTTAAGCCTCGGTTGTGTCTGGCTCTTTTGATTGCTGTATCGCAGAGTTCTTGTGCCTTCGTAGGGTCTTTGTATCCCAGTTTGTCTAGTTCCTCGTCCAGTGTATCGTCGTAGTGTTGATATAACATTTTCAGGGTAGTTTGTGACCAGTTTTTTGCATTATTTCGTATCTGTTGTTTGATCTTGTCATCAGGTAGGGCTGGTTTAATGTTGTCTGTTAGATATTTGACCATGTTTGTTAGCCCCTGCGGTTCCACCAGTTCAGAGTCTTCAGAGATGTTGTTTAGATGATGTTTGAGAGTAATAATTCTGCCCATTATGATTAGGGTTTCTTTATCTTGGGGGTCAGTGTTTGTTGTGTCGTCGTTTCCTGTGTCTTGTCGTGCCCTGTTGTTCATGTCCAGTTGTGTTAGGTTTTGGTGTAATGTCGGTTTTTGTTTGTGTCCGTAGCTGTGATGGTTTAGGTGTAGTTGTTGTGTTTGATATGGGTAGTTAGGACCTTGTCTTGGCCAATTGTTGCCCCATATATTGGGAGTATGTACTGGTGTTGCTGTTACCTCAGCATAAGTTCTGTAGTGTGTGTTTTGTAAGTTATAGTTGTGAGTGTTTTGTGGGTTACTGTAATGCATCAATGGAGTAGGATTCCAGTGTGTGTAGGTTGTGTAGTTTCTGTCCATTTGGTTGTGAGTAGGTCTATCCAGCAATGCTCGGCGGTGTTTGCGCCCATATCGTACTGTGGTCCATCCGTCCTGGTTAATCATTGTTAGTGTAAGTTGGTGGTGTAATATAAGTTCTGTGTAGTGAAGTGTGTTGGTGTAGGGTTTAATCTATGTGTATATGAGATAAAGTGATGAAATAAACTTTTTTTATCTTTTTTTGTGTTTTGTAATTTTTTTATGTCTTTTTATCTTTTTCTTGTGTGTTTTTTATGTGTGTAGGTGATCTAAGCAAGCCTTTCGCGACGCGTTTCGATTCTAGGAGAATCTTCTTCAGGCAGACTTGCTTGAGTGTTGTATTTTAAATGGTAATGAGAGAGAGTCAGTTTGCATGTGTTGTCTGTTCTGCAGTTGGTGAGAGAATGAGTGAATCTGGAGGAGCTCCCCTTTATATAGTGTGGTAGCCCCTCCCATCGGTTTTTCTGCTGCTTGATGCAAGTAAGGTAAGTAATAATATTTAAGGGTGTATATGTATTAATCTATGTTTGTCAATATTATAAATCTTGTTAGATGGTAGTAAAATATGATGGAATATAATTAAGTATGAATTATGTTAGTTAATGTTTTTAATCTTATAAAATGGTGGTGTAATGAAATTGGTAGGGTCTCAGTGTAGATGGTAAATGAATTATGATTATTTTTGTGTTGTGTAAGTATGTAAGTTAAGATTGTGTACGTAAATTATAATGTTTTTAAATATGTGAGTAAAGAGGGTTACATGTGTTAGATTTGTGGTTAATGAGTGGTATTTGTAATAAAGTTGTTTTCCAACTGAATTTTTGTGTTGTGTGCATTCATATGTGTTATATAGTTATTTGATGGTTTTATAAGTTATGTAATATAGTTTTAAAATACTGACTTGGTGAGGCTACACAATTTTTTGGAGGAAAACTGGCCGGTTAGGTTAGGGTTAGCCGATGCCCCCATAAGGGCCTGGGCGCGAAGCCAGGGATAGGGTAAGGGGTTGGGGTTAGGTTTAGGGATGGGGTTAGGGTTAGGGTTAGGTTCAGGGATGGGGTTAGGGTTAGGGTTAGGTTCAGGGATAGGGTTAGGTTTAGGGATGGGGTTAGGGTTAGGTTTAGGGATAGGGTAGGGTTAGGGGTTAGGGTTAGGGATGGGATTGGGGTTAGGTTTAGGTATAAGGTTAGGTTTAGGCATAGGGAAGGAGGGTTAGGTTTAGGCATAGGGAAGGGGAATGGGTATGGTGGTTGGCTTCGCGCACTTTGGTCCTGGGGAGGCACGGTTTGTAGCACGGTCCTTCCAAAGGTAAGTGTTTGCCAGGTAAGTATGGTTTATTTATTCTGTCTTGTGGTCCTTGGTTTGAAATGTTCCGTCCAATGTGTTCGTTTCCATTTTTCAATCTTGTGTTGTATGTCTGGATGTGTGTTGACTTTATGTGGTGTTTCAAATGATAGGTTGTGGGTGTTTTGATTTTGTGGGAGTAGTTTAGGTGTTGTGTCTGGTGGATGTGGTGTGTTATGAGATGGGGGTGTTGTCTGTTTAGGTGTGTAGTTAGAAATGTTTGAATTTTTGTGTTATCTTCCTGGGGTGTAATCATGTATTTGAATCTTTGTGGTTGTGGTGTTAGTGGAATTGTCTCTGGTGTGTGTAGCGTTGTGTTTGTGTTGTGTTCCGGTGTTGATGGGGGCTGTCTTTTGTAGTTGTGTTTATTTGTCTTGTTGGTGTTTCCTTTGTAGTTGTGTCTGTAGTGCTATTTGGTGATGTTGGTGTCAGTAGATGTTCTAGTGCAGTTGCACGTGCTTGTTGTGTTGCGTTTGTTAGCATCTGTGTCAGTAGGTCTTCACATGCAGTTGCATGTGTTTGTTGTGTTGTATTAGTTAGTGTTTGTGTTACCTGATCTTCTTGTGTAGTGTTGTTTGCATGTGTAGTTGTTGTATCTGTTGTATCTGTTGTGGTAAGGTCCGTCATGGAGTTGGTTAGTGTTAGCATGTCTTCAGTTATGTCTGTCATACAGTTATTTAGGGCATTAGGGTGATCTGTGTTGCTTCCAATGAAATTTAATATTAAATCTTCTGCTTGGGTGATGGTTTTCTCCTTTAATCTTAAGCCTCGGTTGTGTCTGGCTCTTTTGATTGCTGTATCGCAGAGTTCTTGTGCCTTCGTAGGGTCTTTGTATCCCAGTTTGTCTAGTTCCTCGTCCAGTGTATCGTCGTAGTGTTGATATAACATTTTCAGGGTAGTTTGTGACCAGTTTTTTGCATTATTTCGTATCTGTTGTTTGATCTTGTCATCAGGTAGGGCTGGTTTAATGTTGTCTGTTAGATATTTGACCATGTTTGTTAGCCCCTGCGGTTCCACCAGTTCAGAGTCTTCAGAGATGTTGTTTAGATGATGTTTGAGAGTAATAATTCTGCCCATTATGATTAGGGTTTCTTTATCTTGGGGGTCAGTGTTTGTTGTGTCGTCGTTTCCTGTGTCTTGTCGTGCCCTGTTGTTCATGTCCAGTTGTGTTAGGTTTTGGTGTAATGTCGGTTTTTGTTTGTGTCCGTAGCTGTGATGGTTTAGGTGTAGTTGTTGTGTTTGATATGGGTAGTTAGGACCTTGTCTTGGCCAATTGTTGCCCCATATATTGGGAGTATGTACTGGTGTTGCTGTTACCTCAGCATAAGTTCTGTAGTGTGTGTTTTGTAAGTTATAGTTGTGAGTGTTTTGTGGGTTACTGTAATGCATCAATGGAGTAGGATTCCAGTGTGTGTAGGTTGTGTAGTTTCTGTCCATTTGGTTGTGAGTAGGTCTATCCAGCAATGCTCGGCGGTGTTTGCGCCCATATCGTACTGTGGTCCATCCGTCCTGGTTAATCATTGTTAGTGTAAGTTGGTGGTGTAATATAAGTTCTGTGTAGTGAAGTGTGTTGGTGTAGGGTTTAATCTATGTGTATATGAGATAAAGTGATGAAATAAACTTTTGTAATCTTTTTTGTGTTTTGTAATTTTTTTATGTCTTTTTATCTTTTTCTTGTGTGTTTTTTATGTGTGTAGGTGATCTAAGCAAGCCTTTCGCGACGCGTTTCGATTCTAGGAGAATCTTCTTCAGGCAGACTTGCTTGAGTGTTGTATTTTAAATGGTAATGAGAGAGAGTCAGTTTGCATGTGTTGTCTGTTCTGCAGTTGGTGAGAGAATGAGTGAATCTGGAGGAGCTCCCCTTTATATAGTGTGGTAGCCCCTCCCATCGGTTTTTCTGCTGCTTGATGCAAGTAAGGTAAGTAATGATATTTAAGGGTGTATATGTATTAATCTATGTTTGTCAATATTATAAATCTTGTTAGATGGTAGTAAAATATGATAGAATATAATTAAGTATGAATTATGTTAGTTAATGTTTTTAATCTTATAAAATAGTGGTGTAATGAAATTGGTAAGGTCTCAGTGTAGATGGTAAATGAATTATGATTATTTTTGTGTTGTGTAAGTATGTAAGTTAGGATTGTGTACGTAAATTATAATGTTTTTAAATATGTGAGTAAAGAGGGTTACATGTGTTAGATTTGTGGTTAATGAGTGATATTTGTAATAAAGTTGTTTTCCAACTGAATTTTTGTGTTGTGTGCATTCATATGTGTTATATAGTTATTTGATGGTTTTATAAGTTATGTAATATAGTTTTAAAATACTGACTTGGTGAGGCTACACAATTTTTTGGAGGAAAACTGGCCGGTTAGGTTAGGGTTAGCCGATGCCCCCATAAGGGCCTGGGCGCGAAGCCAGGGATAGGGTAAGGGGTTGGGGTTAGGTTTAGGGATGGGGTTAGGGTTAGGGTTAGGTTCAGGGATGGGGTTAGGGTTAGGGTTAGGTTCAGGGATAGGGTTAGGTTTAGGGATGGGGTTAGGGTTAGGTTTAGGGATAGGGTAGGGTTAGGGGTTAGGGTTAGGGATGGGATTGGGGTTAGGTTTAGGTATAAGGTTAGGTTTAGGCATAGGGAAGGAGGGTTAGGTTTAGGCATAGGGAAGGGGAATGGGTATGGTGGTTGGCTTCGCGCACTTTGGTCCTGGGGAGGCACGGTTTGTAGCACGGTCCTTCCAAAGGTAAGTGTTTGCCAGGTAAGTATGGTTTATTTATTCTGTCTTGTGGTCCTTGGTTTGAAATGTTCCGTCCAATGTGTTCGTTTCCATTTTTCAATCTTGTGTTGTATGTCTGGATGTGTGTTGACCTTATGTGGTGTTTCAATGATAGGTTGTGGGTGTTTTGATTTTGTGGGAGTAGTTTAGGTGTTGTGTCTGGTGGATGTGGTGTGTTATGAGATGGGGGTGTTGTCTGTTTAGGTGTGTAGTTAGAAATGTTTGAATTTATTGTGTTATCTTCCTGGGGTGTAATCATGTATTTGAATCTTTGTGGTTGTGGTGTTAGTGGAATTGTCTCTGGTGTGTGTAGCGTTGTGTTTGTGTTGTGTTTCCGGTGTTGATGGGGGGCTGTCTTTTGTAGTTGTGTTATTTGTCTTGTTGGTGTTTCCTTTGTAGTTGTGTCTGTAGTGCTATTTGGTGATGTTGGTGTCAGTAGATGTTCTAGTGCAGTTGCACGTGCTTGTTGTGTTGCGTTTGTTAGCATCTGTGTCAGTAGGTCTTCACATGCAGTTGCATGTGTTTGTTGTGTTGTATTAGTTAGTGTTTGTGTTACCGATCTTCTTGTGTAGTGTTGTTTGCATGTGTGTTGTTGTATCTGTTGTATCTGTTGTGGTAAGGTCCGTCATGGAGTTGGTTAGTGTTAGCATGTCTTCAGTTATGTCTGTCATACAGTTATTTAGGGCATTAGGGTGATCTGTGTTGCTTCCAATGAAATTTAATATTAAATCTTCTGCTTGGGTGATGGTTTTCTCCTTTAATCTTAAGCCTCGGTTGTGTCTGGCTCTTTTGATTGC
>PYXC01002623.1:0-26267 GCA_015244755.2 Tenualosa ilisha | reverse complement strand
TCACACGGAAGTCACCCCCCACCCCCACCCCCACCCCATTGACGTAAATCCCAGGTCATGTCTGTTCAATTAAAACCAAAATGTACAGAAAGACAGAAACCAAAACAATTGTAAAAGCTTTTACACTTAAACCATTCTGAGTGTGCTCCACTCTCTCTCTCTCTCTCTCTCTCTCTCTCTCTCTCTGTCTGTCTCTTTCTCTCTCTCTGTCTCACTCTTTTTGTCATTCTATCTATCTTTTTTTTCTTCTTTCCCAACATTGCTGTCTGTCCATCTTTCCTCCTGGCTGCTCTGCTACTTTCCCATGCAGTGTGAGTGGAGATGACATGCTGGCATGCAGGGCTGGGAGCAGGAACTGGGGCTCAGGATGATACTGGTGCTGATGCTGTTGCCGGCGGTGACAGGGTGCTCCTGGCATTGGGGTGTCTACTACGGGGAGCCAGACGCTGATTGACAGACAGATGGAGCCAAGAGGAGGAAGATGAGGTGTGTGTGTGTGTGTGTGTGTGTGTGTGTTGTGGTGGCGGGGCTAAGGGTTGTGTTGGAGAAGGGAGCGTGAGGGAGAAGGGAGGTTTTGTGTGCCTGGGGAGGTGTTGGCACTCGGCGCTAAGTGAATGGAGATGGATGCTGGATTGCTGTGCCCTGATCCTGACAAGCCCTGAGGTTGGCCTCATAGAAGGAAAAGCGGGGACGTAGGGCATGGGGTGGGGGTGGTGTGATGGAGGCAAACTGCCCTGCCAGGGCAAAAGGAAATATGGGCTGATGGAGGAGCTGATAGGCCTCACCTCAGCTCGTATTCAGCCACACACACACACACAAAAACACACACACACGCAAACATAACCCCGCACGTCCCTCACCTATACCAGTTCATGACACCTTACACCTACCATGTGTGTTTTTTCAGCTTCCAGTGATTCACGTCACGCATACGTACACATATACTCTATATTCTTCCAAGAATATCTCCTGGCGTAAACTTTGAGAATGCACTTAATAATTTAATTTCTCTACATTGTGTTACACTATTGCACTTTCAACTTAAAACAGCGCAGATTCTATGTTAGCAATATGCACTCCTTGTTAGTTCATTGTGTTGTAGCTTGAATGTTATCCTCTTTTGTAAGTCGCTTTGGATAAAAGCGTCTGCTAAATGCCTAAATGTAAATGTAAATGTAAATATACGCACGCACACACACACCTCCCAGCAGTGTCCATCTCCATCTCTTGCTTGCTAAGTTCATATCACTCCATGCTGGCCAACTCTACCCCATGCAGTCGATTAATAGCCATGCGCTCCTCTCTCACACACACACATGCACATACACACATATACACCCTCTCTCTCTCTCTCTCTCTCTCTCACAACACACACACACACACATACACACAAACATATACACAGGGCAGTCTTTCCCAGGCCCCTACCCATCCGCACCTCAGGGGTGTGGCATCTCTGCCAGGCACACGGCTGGCCCACATGAATCATTCATGGTGCTCCAGGCGTGACGGCCGGCCAGCAAATTGCATGATCAGAAGGGGGTGGCGATCCTGGGGCTTGAGTTTGCTTTGGCAAGCTGGAGCATGATCGATCAAGGGGCGATAAAAAGACACAAACACACACACGCACACTGACACACACTCACACACGCACAAACACACACGTATACACACTCACACAAAGTCATTTACACACACACACACACACACACACACTGACACACACTCACAAACACACGCATATACACACTCACACAAAGTCATTTACACACACACACACACACACACACAAACACTCATACACACCTTCCATTCAGTCCTTCCCCACTCATTAATCGGCGAGCGGCGCTGGACAAGTGACCGCTGAGATGGGTGCCCACAGGCTTATCTTCCTGTCAGCGCTTGGGTGTCAGCCATGATTTTATTAGCGTTTTCATTTCTTCCAATCAAGCAAATCTGCTTCTCATTTTCTCTGTTTGGTCCTTTCAGTGGGGATTCATCATTGTGTTAGCAATGCTTTGCACAGGAAACTTAAAGCTTCTATATTAAAAACCTATCTGCTGCATCTGCTTCAATTATTGTTATTAATATTTGGGTTGGACATTCAATTGCTTGACCGTCCTCATAAATCAGACTGCAAGCTTACCTTACTTCATTCTCTAAATGATTGCTGGTACAATCATCTATCACATTATCTGAACCACACTTAAGAAAACTGTATGATCTCCGATAGCCAGTCACTTTGAGTCAATGTAGGTCTGTGAGCTAAATGAAGACCATGCTAGTTTTAGAATCACCAGTTTTATGGGAATCTGTGGGAGAGTAGTCTTCCCAAATTCTTCCTTTTTTCCTAGAACTTCTCCTGTTGCTGTAGCTCAGAGGCGCTGACATCTCCGCAGGGACTGGAGCTGATAATTGCTTTGGCAAGACCACCCTGAGCATGTCCAACAAGCCCACAACTTCAGGAGGCAATATACCATGCTTGTAATCTAACGAACCTCAGACTGCTTGTATCCCAATTACTGCACACGGGTAATCCTTCCCCCAACTCTCTCTCACACACATACACATACACACACACCACACACACACACACACACGCGCGTGTGTGCACACACACATCCCCAAACCACCCTCTCTCACCATGCTGGAGCACATCACATCTTCCAAACGAGACCTCCGAGCTCGTTACTCCACTGAGGATGAGCTCATTTTTCTAAAAGTGTTTTTGCCTTCCCCCGCCACCTATTTTTCCCCTTTGTTCTGTGCTGCTTGAGCATGAGCAGTGGGGGCTGGATGGGTGCCCGCAGGGGCCAAAAAGAGTTGGCTCTGTGGTTAAGAAGTGCGAAGTTTCTCGCCCTGTGTGGTGTTTCTCCCTGTGTCTTGGTGCGGCTCCTGTTAAAAAAAAGAAGAGAGAAACAAAATGGAAAAAGCATCTATGCCCATCAACTGCTCCATTGTGGCGTTCAGAGAAGGACCAGCAGGTAGGCGTGGAGAAAAGTGATCCATTCCTGTGCCCCATGCCAGACCTGTCTATTGCATTCAGCCAGGGTTCTTGTCAATCTCTCAAAAACAGGAGGAGGGAAAACAACATAAAGGCTGAGCTAAAGTGTGGCTACAACACTGTAGCTGCATTCCTCACCAGGAAAACAAGTATAGAAAACAAGTATGGAAAACAAGT
This sequence comes from Tenualosa ilisha, assembly GCA_015244755.2. Classification (NCBI taxonomy): domain Eukaryota; kingdom Metazoa; phylum Chordata; class Actinopteri; order Clupeiformes; family Clupeidae; genus Tenualosa; species Tenualosa ilisha. The sequence goes on along the minus strand of PYXC01002623.1, from coordinate 23,086 downwards.
ATGGAAAACAAGTGAAGGTTTTTACTATTATTATGTTTATTATTTATCATTACTATTATCTTTTTTTTATTTTATTTTGCTCTCTTGGTGTATTGGTACAGGGGAGAGATGATTATGCTGCTAAATCCCATCTAGCGAGACAGCTTTAATGAACTCCACAATTAAAACCTCAACCGAAGTCTTTGCCAAGATAACTGGCAAAAAAAATCAAACAAGGTACCCAGAGTCTCATGGCTGCTTATTTGGTAATAAACTGAGTGAAATTTATGGTGTGCCAAGTGAAGACTTATTGAGCAGCACCCACAATTCATCTCAGGGGTTAAATCACGTTAAATGTGTCAGCGGCACCCCGTCTGAAGAGCCCTAACTGAATAAGCTCTGCTGGGGAGCGGAGGCTGTGGGGTGCATTAGTAGTAATTAAGTTGGCAGTGGCGAAGTCAGGCCTAACACTGGTGCTAATGCTTCCCTGGAGGGGAAGAGCTTGTTGTTCAAATGTGTGATAAAACAAAGACTGACACTCTTGTTTGGGCAATATTCAGTGTCCACATCCAGCTAATATTATGTGAACCAGACATACTTTTACAGCATGTGCCAAGGCCTCTTTAATTGCCACTTCTAACAAGCTAGTTTTTACACAAACAGAGGGGAAAGTAAATATCAAGGGGAAGGTGAGTTCTGTATGTATTATGACATCACGTTAGTCTTTATCAGCAGTATTGTCAATGTAATAATAGTAGCAATGAAGCAGTAATCATAATAGAAGACCAGGGGTGGCTCGGTGGGTGGGGGCGCCACACCCCTTAACCCAGACATAACCCCTGCCCCCTCTGGAAAAATATCTGCCCTATGACCCATCCACCCATCCGACTTTTGGCCTGTCAGTAAAATTAAATATTTATCTTTTGCAAAATACAGGCTACCATTCTCTAGCTCCTCAACGCTATCCTGTGCTTAGTGCCACAGATTAAATTATTCAATATTTGGATTAGCTGGTTTAAAAATATCATAGAGGTATACAGGAATTTTCTTTTAAATTATCATTAATATTTTTTTCAGCTAAATATATTGCTTTGCCCTGTATTTTTCTTTCTAGCTAAGATGAGTTGATATATATAATTCATAAGGTGATGAGTTGATATATGTCATTCATAAGGTGATGAGTTGATATATGTAATTCTTAAGGTGATGAGTTCATATATGTAATTCATAAGGTGATGAGTTGATATATGTTATTCATAAGGCAGCTGCGTTTTATGTATTTGTTTTTTGCAATCTCAGCCTGAAGTCAACAAAGCTGTCACATCATTATGGTAATAAACATCCCAGTGCAAATAAATCTACCACATACCTGGTTAGAGATTCCTTTTAAGTGCTGCCTGAGAAACGGTTGTTCTATAATAGGTATATAATCAGATTCTGTCTGTAGCCTAAAAGAATGAGACATAATGTAGCACACTAGCAGTGCACCAAGCTGGAAAATCTCTAGCAATCTTGTAACAGCTGAGCCATACTGACTACTTGCATGTTTTATAGCTGGCTGATGTATTTACAAAGTTGGACCCTAAGAAAACAGCAATGAAGAAAATAACAAAACTAAATGTCTTTTAATAAGTGAAGTCCATACGTGAAAGTAGATTATTTAATCAACCGAATCACAGTAAGCAGACACGCACCTGGCGTTAGAATCCTAGTGTTAGAACAATTAATTAATTAATTAATTAATCTCAATTAATGCACTGAGTGTGAGACACATGCAAGAGACACGCCTCACATACTCGACTGCCACACATGCCTTACCTCACGCTGACTTTTTGTCTTCTTGACAGTCTCCGATGCACAGCCTATAGCCTATACATAACCTGTGATATTCACACCATTTAAAGATGCAATGACAGTCCTCAACACAGACTGTACACAAGTTTAGATTCATGCATGTCAATAAAAATATAGATAGATAGATAGATAGATAGATAGACAGATAGATACTCTTATTATCCCTCAGGAAATTCTGGTATCCTTCCACAAAATGGCATACACAACATACATACATTATAAAAATACAGAGAATAAATAACAATAATATTAGGATTGAGCATTGAATTAATTGCCATCAAAATAAGATGTCTAACAACCTGTGAAAATACACCAGAATGCAGGATATGACATCTAATTGTCCAAATTTTTTCCCCAGACCCCCCTCAGTAGATGTGTACAAACATATCATAAATGTTTCCAGTTCAAGTATTGGTTGATCTACAGGTGCTGGAGCAGCCTAGATGGTTGCATTGTATAACATATGTTTGGTAATACTACTTTGAAACAAATGGTGGCATCCCTGTTTGCGCCCATTTAGTGATTCTTTTTTTGCCCCCACAAGCAAGCCTGAAGCCCACCCAAAGGTGACATCCTAGTCACACCTCTGATAGAAGATTCATAAAAATAGATTAATTCATGTGCTTCTTCCAAGTCTATTTGTTACCACAATCTCTCATATATACATCAAACACATTGCAGCTCTGTCCCAAACAAATCCTCATGGTAACATCCCCATTTACATGTACAGTATACAGTATGTGTCTTGCTATGCCAGAGAGCACACTGTGCCAGGGATTTGCATCTGTGGCCTGATGGGAGCATGGTAGAGATGGGGGGAAGAGATCAGGGGGTGACTGGGGTTTTGTGTAATTCTCTATGCTTTCTCAATCTTGTTTGTTTGGAATTACTATAAACAAGCAATGGCAATACAAAAGTGAAGTCAGAAACACATCCAGAGGTTGGACAGATAAGCTGCATCTGTGCAAAGCTAACTTACCAGACAGTTATTAATCTTCTTTTTCCTTCCAACACTCGCCCTCAGGCAAACAGAATGCCCAAGCAGAGATATATGCTTACAATGACAAACAACAAACAAACAAATACTGACAAAGAACAAACAGGGCAAACAATCAGCATTGCAGGGACGTCTTTATAAAGGCGGGGCAGAATTGAATTAGCAACCTACCTCTTCGACCCAACCCGCTATTATTCACCAAAAGAACAGCCAATGAGGCGTCTCTGATTGAAGCTTAATTGGGGATAAGAGAAGTCCATCAACACAGGACCTGGTCCATTACCTTCCTAGTACAGACCCCAGGTTCAGTAGTTTTTGATTAAGGAACACATAAATTAGCCTCAGCATATCACAACAGCTGTTTGTCAAAGTGTTTTGGACAATGTCTGTGTTTTATTAGGGGTTTCCAGGCTCCGTGCTACTCCCATAATGATGCAAACATGGCTTTCTGCTATTGGAGGTAGGATGCTGATGTGCAAATGCATGTTTTAGTGAGGAGATTTTCTATGCAGAACAGCCAGACATTTGCCAATTTGTCATATGAATGAATGCTGCAAACAACTGAGATTATTATGCAGCCTGAACCATCACTGTATCACATTACTAAATATCACTTCACTGCAAAACTTCATGCGCCTTTCATTATTTTGTTATTATTACTGAAAAACACTGTAGAGATGCTTGGGTATGTGAGTACATGTGAGGATCTACATGTGCTGGTGTACATTTGGTTAGGTCTGTTGTTACTCAATGTCACTTTTCCACGGATTGTAATGCCTGTCACTGCAGCTCATTTGCCACATGGACTGAAATTCTTATCTTATTCAACTTCTATAGTGAAGTGTTACCCTTCTAATGGCTGCATATAACAGTGTAGTTACTTTGTAATAAAAGGGCAATTTACCATTCTGGTGAAAACTGTCTTTCTCAAACCCCACATCCCACCTCTCATTCTTTAACTCTCTCTCTCGCTCTCTCTGTTTTCCTCTCTTTCTCAAATATTCCATCTTGATGGAGATGGTCTGTCTGTCTCCTTGACTTGCATCCTCAATCACCATCTCTGATTCAAGTCCGGAGCACTTGACTGTGGTCAAAACAATCGATGGACAGTGAAGCTGGGACCATGGATCATATCCTGATGACTGTTATCAGGCAGAGTGGACTCCAACCCCCCACCCCCACACCCCCCATACCCCCGACACCATTGCCTCCATGACTGAAAGGGGTCCATGGATCGTAAACATCTTTAACTGCATTTAAATCTTCTCCTAAAACGTATCTTTTCCGACTCACGTTCAACAGTCTCTGGCATTGTGGAGCTCCTGGTTGTTGTTTTTTTGTGATGTTTGTTCTTTGTCTTGTGTTTGTGTGATACAAATGGCGCTGGTAATGGCCTTTTGTGATGTTTGTACTTTGCATGATGGTACAGATGTCAATTAGCCTTTTTAATTTTTTTTCTTTGGTTTTAAATTAGCTACACAAATTGAACTTACTTATTTACTTACTCCATGCACAGGACACCACCACCAAACAGTGGCAGAACCAGCATATGCTTCGCTAAACATGCCAAAGGCTCAGAAAACACTCCTGGAGTGATGCGTTTGTGTGCGGGGTGAAGAGAGTGTTGAGAGAGTTTAGCACAGCCAGCCACCAATGTGACACTCTTCACGGCACACACACACACCCGTGCACAGAGACGCAGGTGTGGGCGGATTTGGACAGTCGTATCTGCCTGGCTTGTCCTGTCCCAGACAGCGGCTCAGTCATTAATAAGAGTTTAAAATAGGCTTACTATACTGGGCTGAGTCATCGCCTGCTGAATGTATGTCATTGTAATGTCCTCCGTTTGGCAGGGTTGGGGCATGTTGTTGCCATCGCTCTGCTCATTTTGACAAAGTCCCCAATAATTCAGCTGGTTTGAGTTGCCCGCATTTCCACTCTGGTATGTATGCAAGGCATTTGTCTGTGGTGTCATAGCATGTTTTAGCCAGAAGGCATTAGGCATGCCTCGCTGCCCTGTCTGTTAATTTAAGGTTAGTGCAGCTAATTGCTTGCTTTAGCAAACAAGCCATGCATTTTTTAAATGTTATTTTATGCGCTTGAGTCATCCTGTTTGTTCACTCTGCGTGTTTGTGTGTGTCTGAGAGGGAGATAGAGAAAGAGAGAGACAAATGCAGAAGAATGGCAGGCACTGATGAAGCTGTTAAACTAACTGTGTGTGTGTGTGTGTGTGTGTGTTTGTGTGTGTGTGTGTGTGTGTGTGTGTGTGTGTGTGTCTGGTTATGCAAACCCAAGATGTTTATCCATCTGTGTGTCCTATGTTGGGTCTCTCTGGGTTGAATGTGTGCTTGTAAAGGCTGATAGTGTGGAAAATGAGGTGCTTACTGCTGGAGAGCCAAGAAAACAGCTAGGAGAATTGCACTGATCCCCCCCCCACACACACACACACACACACCCACACACCCCCACCCCGGTCCTACCTCCCTCTTACACAGGTCAATACTGGACACATCAATAATGAAAACAATTAGGGAGAAGAACTATTGTTCTTAACATGCAATGAGGGCTGAGAGAGAGAGAGAGAGAGAAAGGCGGAGGGGGGGGGGAGAAAGTGTGAGGAATGAATGTGTGAGGAAAGAACAGAGGAATGTGACAGAGGAATAGGAAAGGAAGGATGGCATTAAAAGATGACAGTGGAAATGGTAATAAAGGAGAGAGGAAGATAAAATGCAAGCAATTAAGAATCAGTGAATGAGGATAAGTGCTTGTGAGGGACAGAGCATAGCACAGAGAGTGAATGTGGTCCAGATAAACAGCATGAATGTGGAGAAAGACTCATACTGTGTTATGAGAGAGTGTTGCTGCGGAGATAGAGATCAAAGACTATATACAAAGATTTTAATAAGATTTAAAGGTACCAAGTCAAGGGATTTTATTTGACTCAGGAGCTCCCTAGTTGCCATTTTTTGTAACTGAGATACAGAAGATACTTTAATGATCTGAATTTCCTTTTGGATCATGAACATATCTGTCTGTCTATTTACTTACACCAATGCCTGTGGCACATGGATTTCTACACATGGATTACAAGTCAAAGAATAGGACACAGCAATGCTAATTTTCAAACGTTATGTTGACTGACAAGGTAATGAACATGGTTACATAATAATAAATTGTTTTGTTTTTTGGTCGCGAAGAAACCATGGGAGAGCTGAGCTCCATCTGCACCTTAATGAGTTATTCAACCATGACAATGGATATGGAGTGATTATATTATTGCATAGTGTACCTTTAATATGAATGGAAGAACAAAATAGGGGCCACCTCTATGTATTATTCCACTTCGATTAGCACATTCCAGACACACACACACACACACACACACACACACACACAGTGCACAGAGCCTTGCCATAGTGTACCAAGATGTGTGAGTTCACAGTTACAGTTTGGACTGTATATCCTCCTGGGCACTCAGCCTGTTATAGCCTTTCCACCCACTGCAGCCTTGAGTCTGGCCATGCTGCACTGACAGAGCTTAGCTTGTGTTTGATGGTTGTTTATTGGTTTAATTAGGTGCTAGCTGGAGAGAGCTAACCTATAGCCAGAGCTCTCACTCTTTCCACAGAGGGTCCCCCCAGAGAAAGCTACCCCATCAGTCAGTTCACTCTCCTCTGTACCCATACTAAAGTTGCTGTTATCTAACCCTGGAGACTAACAGTGGGGAAGGGAGGGAGGGAGGGAAGGAATACAGAAATAGAAAAGAGAAGAGTGTAAGACTGTAGAGAGAGGGAAGTAGAGAAATAAAGAAAGGATTGAGAGAGGAGGTCACAAGAGAAAGAAAGGGAGAAAAGACAAGAGAGCAAGAGAGTAGAGGATGCCAAATGCTTTGAACCATCGCCAAATGCTTTGGTAATGCTGTGGAACATTACAGCCTTGCCAGTAAAGCCTCCTTTGAAAAAAAAAAATATGAGGAATGGAGGAGAGAGAGAAGGCTGAAGCTAGAGAGGCAAAAACGAAGAGAGAGGGGGAGAGAGACTGAATGTGTGAGAGAGAGAGGACGGTATGAAGGCAGTAGCATTAGCATAAACACTTGCCTTTTAGCAGAGGAAAGGCCTGGATCAGGACGCCATAGCACCTCCACATTGTTTAGAGCATCAATTAACAAGCAGAGCCCCACTGCCTCACCACTAATTAGTGTTAGTGTGTGACAGAGAGGGCGAGGAAACACTCTACTAGCACTCACATGCCAAAGCATGGTTTGTGTGTGTGTGTGTGTGTGTGTTCACATGCTTGGTTTTGTGGGCATGTGCGAATAAAACACATGAACATTTAAAAAAAAAAAAAAAGTTTCAGACAGATGGTGGTGTGGCAAAGTTTTCTGCTATAAGTATACAAGATTAGCATGCTCACCTGTACTTGCCAGTTACTGTAGACATGGTGACGTTATGCACAGAACATGGTGCTAAATATTGCAACATTTCAAGGAGAGCAAAAGGGAGGTAGAGATGGTCGAAAAACACAAAGAATATGTTGCAGGTAGCCAAGTACAGAGGATCAGTGCATCAGGTACAACACATTCATTACATTCGAAAAGCAATTTTAAATCAGTGTTCAGTTTTGTAGGTTTCAAATGCACTGACTTGCACTGTTTTAATACTACAGTCACATGCAGTGCAGCGTGGGTTCACCATCATGGCATCCAACCCACCACTAGTTGCTCTTATGCCAAAACAGTTATTTCTTCAGACAGCCATTTCTCCACGTTGTTTTGCTATTTCCAGATCATTTGTGAACATTTTCAACCGCAAAAAGGCCCCATAGCACCCTCTAACATCGATCATAATCTTTTGTACGAGAATCCCAACAGGTACTTATACCCTGACAGGAGATCCAAAGACGTTGAGGTCATGTTTGAAATGTTGAATTATGCAGAGCCTTAACAGCATTTAGTGGGAGAGCAGCTTGATCTATAGGCTGGGCTCTGGAGCTTTCTGGAGGAAAAACATCTCTCATGGATGTGAAAGAGAGAGAGAGAGAGAGAGAGAGAGAGAGAGAGAGAGCACCATGCTGAGCTGAGACTCACATAAATCAATCTGCTTCATTACACTGCCATGCTATGTCATGCTATGCTATTGTCCTCAGCCCCCCCCCCCTCCTCCCTTACCTCGTTCTCTTATTTCTCATCTCCCTTTGTCTCTCATCACTTCCTGTCTCTCTTGCACAACTCTCTCCCCCTATCTGTCATCTGTCACTCTCTTTCCGATCTATGGTTCTGTGTGCCTGTGTGTGTGCGTGCCTGTGTGTGTGTGTGTTTGAGCATGTGCTCCATGTCAGTACATCCTCCTGTTTTGCCCGCATGTCATAAAGGGGAGTTGTGAAACTTGCGAATCGGGCTGAGTTGTTAAATCACTCAGATCCTGACAAGGGGAGCCTGAGGCTGTCACACACTTGGAGCTCTCCTGCTCTCACTCTATCCCTCTCTTGCTTCTGCCACCTCTTTATTTCTTCCTCTTTCTCTCTCCTCCTCCCCCTTTTCTCTCTCTCTCTCTCTCTCTCTCAAACACACCACTCTGTCTTTCCCTCCATCTCTCTCTCTCCCTCCATCTCCTCCTTTCCCTGTTCCCCCACCTCCCACCTCTGAGCCCCCAAACCAGCACAGGGTCGACACTTTGATCCACCACAGTACGTGTGTGTGCTTCTCCTCGTTGCCTGCATTGCTCTCACTGCAGCAGCCAGTGTCTGATCCTGCTGCCGAAGTCCCTCTCTTGCCCTCCTCCAACCTACATGTTCTCTCTCTCTCTCTCTCTCCTTGCTCTCTATTTCATATACTTGTTTTCACTCTTTCTTTCTCTTTTCTTCTTCTGTCTGTCTTCTTGTCCTCAGACATTAGAACCACAGAGCTGTAGGGGTCTCCTACAGTGTCTTACAGTTACAGCCTTTCCATTCCATCTGACACAAACTCCCTATACATTCCCTGTTTGTGTGTGTGTGTGTGTGTGTGTGTGTGTGTGTGTTTGTTTGGTGGACTCTTGAGAATGAGTTGGGGAAAGTGGAAGAGTAGCTGATTCAGTGCTGTCCCTATAGTGCCCATAAGTGCCCATAAACTCTTCAGCCACTGCATTCACAAACAAAAGTCCCCATGAACTCAGACACAAGTTTCTGCTTCTAAAGACGTCATCTAGCTATTTCAAAGTTGACCATACTCCAAGTAAACTCTTTCTTACTGCTTCATATTAGACAGTCCAGAGAAAGAGCAAAAATAGCATTAGCAAGAGTGAGAGAAGGAGAGAGTTTGAGTCTGTAGCATTCGGTAGGGAGTAGGAGTAAAGGCTAATGGAGGAAATCTATAAAAACTGGCGGTGAGTTTAATGGAAAAATGAAGTAAAAGAAAGAGGGGAGACTCACAGAGCCTAGGAGAGATAGGAGCGTAAGAACGATAAGGGCTAATTGAGGAGTGCACCGACAGACTCGGGCCTGTCAAATTTCATCACTTAACAAATGCCGGTCAGCGAGAATCGACAGCAGAAAAACTCCCATCAGCCCCCTGGCCCCCTGTAGCGCGGTGTCACGTGCATCGCACCTCGTTTTGTCACACCACCAATTCTCCCCGCCGCCATCATTTACCACAGTCTCGCAAACACATCAGTGTTAGGAATTAAAGCAGTGACTTGAACAAAATAAAGATGAAAACACATTTAATATTTGTGCTGGGTATCAGATATTTGACTTTTTCTTTTCTTTTTTTTTTCCAGGGGACTGAAATCAGATCTGCACGCTGCTGATAGGGCCCCATGCCTTGGCGATTGTGTATCTGTATGTGTACACACGCTACCCAGAGAACGCTCTCTACTTTCACCAAAAAACACTCCGCACAACGCACTGCTGTGAGAGAGGAGGAGAGAGAAAAAGAGAGGGAGGGAGGTGCACTGATGATATGAAGCTGTGTAGCACCACAGTGCCCCCTAAAGTTAGAAGGATAGTACTGCGCCTGCAAAGAAAAATCCCACAGCCTTTTGCTGCTCCTCACTCTCCCACTCTCTTCCCTCATTTCTCCGACTCTCCTCAGTATATAGACCTTGGACTCTTTTGTATTTGGAATCATGTACCTATACTTGCAAAAGACTAATGCAGTGAGCATAACTGGAAAAATGTAGTCTGGAAAAATGAAAGAACAGAAATAAATGTGGGATTCACAAAAGAATAGACATGACGTGCATATATTCTACTCTCACACTTCGTTTGCACGTACCTGAGTATTTATGAAAATGGGATTCTGCTCCTCCGTATTACAAAATCCGTATTACAAAATTCTCTGCGAATTACAATATTTCGTAATTCTGTTTACACGATCCTCAAAAATAGCCAGGGAGGGCTGTCAAAAACATCAAACAAATAGATAGCCAACAAGAAATCAGAAAAGCGACAAGGGATCGTTACGTCACAGTGCCAAAGCTCTGTTTCCCCATCTACACATAGTGTCTGACGCCAGAGTTTTCAGAGATCTCCACTTTGGCCACAGTTTTCAAAGGTAGTCGTTTTCAGTGACTGAAACCTCCGCTTACGTGTAGATGATAGTTGCAACCGCATACATAAACATGCATTTTTATAGTCATCCAGCTACGTGTAAACAGGGCCTCACACTGTTGGGTTAAAGTTCCTCTGTTGGTTTTAAATTCCCTATTACTAGCTCTGCTGTTGCAGGAAAGACATTGATACTAATCAGTCATCTATGACACGAGACTGAGGCTTTCTGCATTTCAAATGAGATCGCATGTCTTCTGCTACAAAATGGAGGGCCCTTGTCTTAAGTGTGTTTGAGCTTCCCAGTGTATTTCAATCCGCTTAAGTGCACAGCAAAAGGGAGGCCAGATGGAGATATTTGAAGCAAAGTATCAGTTTATTTTTGATGAAACTCAACTACTCAACCCACAAGCTGAGAGAGAGCACAGATAGACCCTCTAATAAAGACAACAGATGCCTCAGGCAACCATGTGTCCCATCTATACAGTAAATGCAATCTCTTTTGCTTTAACTGACAAAAAAATATGGAATGTGCTTGTCACACGTGTAGGTGGGAAGACTGAGTCAGTTGCTTACAGGTAACACTTAGTGTATAACATGTTCACACATGACATGAAGATCCCCATTTAGTGGCACACACAGTAAAAGACAGAAAGAGAGAGGGCTAGAAAAAAAGAGACAGAGAGGAAGTAGAAAAGGAAAGACAGTAGGATGAGGAAAGAGAAAGAGAGATGAACAGATAGGTAGACAGAGGGAGAGAAAGCAGACAGAGAGAGTGAGAGAGTCACATGACCAGCCAGGTAGAGGGGAAAGTCAGGAGACCGCTGACCAGGAGCTGGCAGTGACCACATGTCCAAAGCTGACAGAAAGTTTGTTGGCATGCAGGAGCTCTGCCACCTCCCTCTCCAAAGCTGCCAGAGTGGGTTGAAGCAGCAGCCGCCAGTCACCTGTCATGTGACTGGCACCGCCCACATGTGCCCGCACTTAGGACACGGTCATTATTCTGGTCTTTGCCAAACAGCAACCCCTTTGTCACACACACCCAAACCCACACACACACACATATATATATATATATATATACAAAGGGAAAAGGGAGGCATGTGCATAGTCATACAGAGCGAGAGAGAGATTCACAAACACAGAAACACACACACACACACAAACAAGACAAACAAACTAACAAACACACAAACAAGATGCCATCAACTGAGCCCACTGAAAGCATCCACCCCATGGCGGGGGGAGTGTGTTCAGGATCTCTCCTGCTGGGTGTCTGTGCCTCACCTCTGGCAGCAGAAGTGGCCTAATGGGCTCTAGTGGCCAAAGCCAGCCATAATTATGGCCCCACAGCCGGACAGGTGAAGAGGAGATTTTCTTCAGTGTTTCTTTTTAAAGAGAGACAAAATGAGGATGTTGGAATTGGTTGGCGGATTGGGTGTTTGTGTGTGTGTGTGTGTGTGCGTGTGAGGTCAGAGGTTGAGGCAAAAAACAGGGGGAAGCTGTCAGTTAAAAATAATCAAAATGGGAGCCAGGACAATCAACAAAAGGGTTGGGCTGCGACACACAGCTTTTCTGTGTGTGTGTTGGCGACAGCTGTGTGCGTGTGTGGGAGTGTGCATGTGTGTGTGTGGGGTGGGGGGTGGAGGCTGTAGCCAGGGGGTTCCATTCAGGTGGCTTCCTCTAAGCTGCTCCTGCTCTCTGCCGATGAGAGATTCCATTACTGAAGAAATGGGATAGCAACACAATTATCCCAAGTCCAATTCTCCAAGCCCCATTGTGTTGGTACACAGAGACCTGTGTGGGGATTAATGTGTGTGTGTGTGTGTGTGTGTGTGTGTGTGTGTGTGTGTGTGTGCGTATGTGTGCGTATGTGTGCGTATGTGTGTGTGAATGCACAAGTGTGTGAATATGAATTTGTCTGTGTGTCTGTGTGTGTGTGTGCGCACGCACAAATGTAGGTGAGTGTGCATATGTGCATGTGCGTGCGTGCGCGTGTGTGTGTGTGTGTGCGTGTGTCTGTGTGTTGGCGTGCCTCGGCGGGTGAGTGGGTGTATAGATGAGGAGCTCAGCTCCATCTCTCCCTGTGAAAGCACTAAGCTTTTCAACAGAAAGCCAAGAACAAAGAAATGAAAGAAAGTGAGAGAAAAAAAAGGCTGCGAAAAAGAGAAGGAGAAAAGCCGCCGGTGCTTGTGATGGCAAAGATTGGCCTTGGGTAACACAGGATGGCATATGAGGATGTAAAGACTCAGCTGGCTGCATGTGTGTGTGTGTGTGCATGTGTATGTGTGTTCGCATGTGTGTGTGTTCGCATGTGTGTGTGTGTGTGTGTGTGTGTGTGTGTGATATGTGACACTGAGCATCTGCGGAGATTCACCCAAGTACAGACTATGTGCACACAAAAGCGAAGGAGAGAGGCAAGAAGAGTGGAAACAAATAATAAAGGTGCAAGAGCAGAGAGAGAGTCAAATGTAACATTCACTCACAAACACACACACACACACACACACACACACACACACACACACACACACACACACACACACACATACACACACACACACACATATCCATGCACCACACACCCTTTCGCACACACATACACACATACACACACACACACAGGTGCACGTCTGCAACAAGCTAGCTCAACCACCCACAAACACACACATACACACACACCCACACCAAGCCAGTTCAACCATCAACACACATACACACACACACACACACACACACACAAACACACACACAGACTCCCGTCAGTGTGATGCTGAGCCGCAGCGGCTCCAGCCGCCACGCTGCCTGAGCCGAATGACAAAAGCCGGAGCCTTCCCATGATGCCCGGTTTCTCTCAGCTGGGCTTTGTTTACTGCACAATGATGCAATTATGCGCAAGGTCCTCCGCCGAAGCTCACAGTCTCTGTCTGGGATGACAGTCATGATTCTGTGAGGCCAGAGAGCGAGAGATATTGAGGATGCTGTGTGCATTTGTGTGCTGGTGAGGGCTTTGGGCTTCTAGGCCACCCTTTTTAAAACAGGCTAAAATGATGCCCATTATACATCAGGGAGATTTTTTGTTTTCCTGAAGACCAACTAAAGGCCATGAGGCTCAAGTTTTACACCGATTCTGAGTTTTAATAGAAATCATTACACTGCAGTGTCTGACATTGAAAACAACATGCATTGTTCAATTAAATGTGTGCATTTTGAGAATCCAACTGTCAAAATAGACGGGATCATCTCATCAAACACACATGTTTGAGCAATCCTACTTCCTCTTTCTTTCCAGACATAAAGATGTTGCAGACTGAGGCCCCATTTACACATATCTAGATATCTAGATGAGTATTTATTCATGCGGTTGCACTCTGACCTCTGGCTCTACTGGCCAAAGTGGAGGTATCTGAAAACTCTGGCTTCAGACTGTGTGTAGATGGGAGAAAACGTAATGTGTGACGTGATTGCCCCCCTTTAGTTGTCAGATCTCTGGTTGGCTATTGATTTGTTTGCTGTGTATTTTTGGACAGCCTTCCCCAGCTCTTTTTGGGCATCGTGTGAAATGAATTCCTTTTTAATACGGAGGAGGAGAATATATCTGTTTTCATAAATACCCACCTACGTGGAAACGTTGCCTGAGGCTGAGGGCTTAATGTAGCTATAGCAATTTCTAAAAACTACACACGATGAAGCATTTACTGATGAGAAATTATGTAAGCATAATGTTTACTGAATGATAAAAAGCAATGCCTTGACTAAGAGTTAGCAAAAACATAATAAATGCTTCACAGCGTGTAGTCATTATAAAGTACTAACGATCTTTTAGGACTTCACCTACACCCTCAAGTATTTGAGTTAGCTTTTATAGTCTAACAATTACAGTAAAGCTAACCAATGTGCTGTGTTATTTCATGAAAACTAACTACTTGTTATTACCCAGAGAAATTAAATATTGTTTTCTGATCGCTTGAAAGGGTGCATGTTATTCCACCGATAATGGGACACCTGTGAAGTAGTAGTATCAGTGCTCTATTGAATGCTAACTATACAAACTACATGACTGTTAAACTAGCAAGCAACAATGAAATCAGCTGTTATCAAGCTCACCATGGTGAGTGTTTAATAGGTTAGCTTCTTTTAAAACTTTCTAAAACCTTTCTTTATGTTTGAAACGCTTGCTCATTGTCTACGCACATGAGTTGCAACTGGGTGATAAGTGGGAAAATGGCCTTCAAGGTGTCCCAATACATAAATATCTTTTGATATCGTTGTGTCTGTTTATGCATGTACTATCATTTTATTTATTGTGTCTGTTTTCTCTGTAAAGTGACCTTGAGTATTTTGAAAGGGGCTAACAAATAAAATGTGTCATTATTATTATTATTATTATTATTATTATTATTATTATTATTATTGTTATTATTATTATTGTTATTATTATGGACTTAGCAAAGGTGGTAATAAAAGGGAAGTATACCAAATAGGAAGTATAGCTCACCAAAACCTCTCAGCCAGCAATGCTCAAGAAAACTTGTTGATTGTATTTATTTATTTATTTTGCAGACCAACACAACCTTTTGTCCAACGCAGTCCCCCTCAGCGCACCAAAATGGCCAACAGGGACCCTGACATCTAGCTATTGGAAGATGTCTTACCAAGAATAACCATGCGGACACTGAAAACTATGAATGTATGCCACAGCTGTAGCCTTCAGACCTGAACTGTGCACAGACAGCTCCCACGTCACACGTATGACAGTGTAGAAAGTAGGACAGATTGAGCCAAATTTGAGCAGTTTGCGAAGAAGCATGGTCAATATTGGAAGATGTCTGCTAGTCCATTTGTGGTAGACTGCAGCAGAGCCTTCGGTAATGGGGATCATCTTCATTGGCTGCTTGGCTTGTCACTGCACATGCCAACAAGGATCATGACAATGAAGGTAAATCTGCACAAAACCTGCAAATTTGCACAGTTGCTAGGTGGAGCACATTTTTTTAGGTAACAAAGGAAACGCAAGATGGCAGCAAGCAAGGGTAGTGGCCAGTCAGTATCGTGGTCAGTTCTCTGATGCTGGATTGGTGTGTATTCACTTTGAAAACCAATTACTTTTGCAAAGGGCCAAAACCATATTGAAAAAGGGAGACATATTTGCTTTTTGAACAAATATGACTACTTTGCTCTTAACTCTTGTTAACACAGGACACAGGAACTCTCTACAGTCTCCTCAAAGTCATTAAGGCTCTGGTGATTTGATCAGCACCTCTGCAGCACTCTCCAACTGTCTTTTGAATTCTTGTCGTGACTGAGTATTTGATTTTATATTTAGTGCTAACGGCAGGGGGGCGGGCAGGTGCCTGTGCGAGGGCTGATGTCGACAGGAAGTGAAGAGAACAGGAGGTAAAAATGCTCAGGAGAGCGGGAGAACCTCCTACCTGCTCCAGCTTTCTCTGGTCTCCACGGCTCGTGGACCTGACATGAATAGACACGTCTGCGGGTGTGTGTGACTCGCAGCAGGAGGCAGACAAAAGGACAAAAGCAGCGCTTATATTAAAAATGCCACGCCACCTCAGATAAATAAATAAATAAAATAAAACAAAGGTGTCGCACAATAATGCAACTAATCATGCCCTGACAGAACACAGAGGAGGTATTTGGAGACAAAAGACAAAGAAGATTTTAGATTTTAGCAAGTCTTCCTAACACACACACACACACACACACACACACACACACACACACATACATATACATCTATCTCAGGGTGCATAGTTATCGATTCCTCCCAGTGCCTGAAGCCATTTGAAGCTCAGACGCATGCATTCTGAGATTGTTAATAGGGAATAAAAAGTGTGTGTGAGTGAGTGAGTGAGAGAGTGTGTCTATGAGACTGTGCATGTGTGTGAGTATATGTGTGTGTGTGTCACACAAAGGTGTGTGACATTGCCCACTCTGGATTCTGCAGTCTTTTCATCCCTGGCTCTCTTCCCAGACAACAGGGATTTCACCTCCACTAATTAGAGCCTATGTGTTTGTGTGTGTGTGTGTGTGTGTGTGTGCGTGTGTGTGTGTGTGTGTGTGTGTGTGTGTGCGTGTGTGTGCGTGTGAGGGAGAGAGACAGGCAGTGAGTGAGAGACTCTCCTCCTCACACATTCCACTCAGGTTGACTCTGAGTATGACCTCTGACCTTGCCTGAAGATGGCGATTATTGGCCCTGTGATGAAGTGCTTTGCAGGTCAGGCACCTCAGACTCAATCCTCAGGTCGCTGTCTTTGTCTTTTCTCATGCAGTACATTTGCAACTGACTCTTAGTCCCTCTGATCCAAAGGCTGGAAATGGAAAGTTGGGCACAGCTGGTGCCCAGAAAAAGAGAATGTGGAAGGAATTGTTTGATCTATGACGCACAGAGCAGATGTGCCTTTCTTATTCTTTAATTTTAACACAAACAAACTAACAACTGAGGAGCATGTATTAATGAAACTTTTGAAAGTGTGTAGCATATGGTCTGTGGTCTGCTCTGAAAAATATGTGCCTGCTGTGCTCTGTGTGTGTATGTGTTTGTGTTGAGTCTATGAAATAGACTGCCTCTCACAAAACACACACACAAATACACACATAGAGAGAGAATGAGCCGAACAAGCAAGCCCATCTCACACATTTTTTCTAAATATATCAACATAACAACTTTTATTTCCAGTGCCTCTGTAAGATAGTTAGCGCTACATCAGTACAGCTAATTTAATTAAGCTACTAGCAAATTTACAAGACAAAGGAAAGGAGAGAAAAGGAAAGGTAACAGCTGGAAACACTTCCATTCTGCTTAAGGTCATTGTGAGTGTGTGTGTGTGTGTGTGTGTGTTTTGTTTTTTGCGGATTACTCTACATATCAGATGCCTTCCTGTAATCTCCGCTGACAGTAGAGGTTTCTGTTATGAGTGATAGGGTCAGCTGCCCAGGGTGGTCTTTCTGAGGGCCAGCACAAGAGCTTGAGATGGAGACTGAAATAAAGATTAAAAGCTTACCAGGCAAGACTGTTGTTTTTAATCTCCTGAGCTCCCCTTACTGCGGAACCTACACTAGAGGCGGCCAAGAGAGCCCTCATTCGCCCCGTAATGAGCCATTTAATCATGGAAGTGACTACGAAGTTGATAAATTAACCTAAAAAAGTAATGTGGGCATTACTAAAAAAGGGATGCCAGGCAAAAAGTTGACCAACTTTGTAGTCACTTTTGTGGCTAAATGACTCATTACAGACACACACACATTTGTAAGATGCTTACCGTCAACCTTCACAAAACGAAAGTAACTCACAATATGAAGTTTGAAATCATGTTTATCACCTTGTGGGTTGATAGGACTTTACTAATTATTGTCTTTGGTAACTGTTATATGGTTTTGGTGCAAATAAATCTACATGCTTTGGTAAGAATTTTGGATGTTGGATGTTTGAATAAATCTGCAACTGTAAGGCGAGCTCCATAACTTGCCTGGTAAGCACGATTTCAGTTTCTGAAGAGTTAGGTTGACTGACATGGTAAGCACGATTTCAGTTTCGTTCAGTTTCAGTTTCGTTTTCACCGGCTTGCGGTTTCAAGTGCTTGTAGCTGTACATAGCAGCACCAGGGGCTGCCGAGAGAACCTTCATTCACCTTCATTCACTTTAACCATCAAAGTGACTACAAAGCTGGTATATTAACCTAAAAACAACATAAAACATTGCCTGGTGTGCCTTTTGAACAAACATGATATCAAACAGGATATCTACCTCATGACATGTCACACCATTTATGCTGGAGTGGGCACTCTTGCACAGGGGTGCACACTCACTTTCAAATAGCACACAAATCCAAGAACCTACAAGCCTACAGCAATTAGTAAAATTGGAGACACTAAGAATTGCCTGAGAAGTGAGCTCATATCATTGTGGTCGTCATATGGTATGATATGTTTACACTATGTTATAGGCTACGTCAAATATTTTTAGCATTGCTGTTTTTTTCTGGTTATAATGCTCTCACACAGCTAACATGAACTTCCCTGCAGGGGCTTGGAATGAAGATCCGTCCACCTCTGTTATGTGCAGAGGAGTTTTCTAAGTGACCCCTTTAATCCTGTAGCTAATTAACAAGCTAAATATCTAATATATCAAAGACTGCGGTGGAAGACGTCGGTAAATAGGCCTACATGTTTCCTTTCTCTGACACTGGAATTATTGAAGCTAATGGTTTACAAGTCATAATTTTGGTACATATTGAACAATGAACTACATTTTTCTAATAGTCTTCAACCCATCGCATCAGTCAGTCATGGGCAACATCCATGTAATTTGTAATAATTTATGGCTGCTTTGGAGCGACACACAGACACACCATCTTTCTGTGTGTGTGTGTGTGTGTGTGTGTGTGTCTGTGTGTGAGCATACATGCACAAGTGGAGGAGCCTCCGAGGGTGTGCAGCGCACTGCTGCATGTTTGACAACTGCTTCTACATAACAAAAAACATTTCTTCACCAACATAGGCCTAAATTAGCGATACTTAAGTAATTAAAAGTAATGCCAACAAAAGAGGCTGGCTGTAATGTCCGTATGTGTTGATATGGGGAAAATATTTTTTCACATTCCATTTTTAGACTATGGTGGGGCAAATTAGATTATGATGTGCCACCATAGTCTCGTCAATGATGAGAAACACAGTATGATCACACACCCAAGGACCTAAAAAGATAATGACCTTTTACAGGCTATTTCAGGCATATACAGTACAGTAGTTTCTCTTAACTCCACATTAGCGCTGCATTTTTCATGACATGCTACGCGTTACTGCTAATGCACAGCTGACATTAACACTTTAACAAACTGCCCTGTAATGTGTTCACACTATGTCACACAGGAACTTGCCTGACGATGGAGGAGCTGCACATAAGGATTCAAATAGTCTAATATCACACAAACACTGTTTTAAACTCCCTGCCTCCCTCCATCCCACCACTGTACCTACACACACATGCATTTGTTTTTGAAAGAGGCGGTGACCATGCTGCCATAAACATCCCCAATGTCATTCAGTCGACACAATGTTAGCTGTTCTTGCATTGGTTAGCCTGCTCTATGATATAGGCTAGGCTTCTGTACTCTTTGGCTAGTTCAAGTAGCAGGCACTTAGCAGGCACAAACCGGGCAAGACAATGTACAGCCAAGTGAAACAAATAAAGAGCACTCAAATACGTTCAACTTCAGCAAGGTGCATCTAAATTTTTCTGTACTTACACAGCTCCGGATAGTCACCTATCCTGAAAAAAGCCAGCTGCTAACGTTAGTGACAGGCATGTTGGACATAAACTGGGCTCCAAATTGTTCTGCCATGATTGGCACGATGCAACTTACTTATAGGGATGAATTTTGTTTGGATTTTATCGGTTCAGAGTTTATCAATACCAGTACTGCTTGAAGATACTGCACTCTAAGAATGAGGACGTGATAGATAAAGGCCTATATAAACGCACAGTATATGGCTTACACTGTAAGTATACACAGTGTACACAGTGTTCAATAGAGTGAAGTAGGCTGACCTTGGAATATTTGGAAACCAATAGGCTACCTTAATAGACAACTATAGGTAAAGAAAGCTTCACATGATATTCACTTTAGTAAGCCTATCTGCCAAACATGGGACACCACTTTGGTCTGTTAAAACTGAAAGCAAACTTGCACTGCATTGCGTGTTGCCTAAACGAATTGGAAAAGTTGCAGGTTCACTTGAAAGGGCTGGAGAGCTATGCATTTAGACAGCTAGAGCTGATGTAACCAAATTAAATTGCTATGGGCAGTCGTGCATGACAACAATATTGCAGATTAGTGTGGATACGTTGAAAGAGAGAGGTTACGTGAATGTGTCCATATGGTAACCTAGTTCTAGTTTCAATAATCAAATGTGGTTTTCTTTGTTTGTTTGTTTGCTTGTATTCATCTATCGATTAAATGGGAATTTATCTAACATAAACATCAGTCATATGTCGTGACAAGTCAATGCATGGGAATCACTGTATTTGTAGTTAAGGCACCTTCTGAGGTCTGAAGAGTCAAAACTTTTACAGTGTTCTTTGTGAGGAATTAGTCATGAGAAATTTGAGATGTTACATTAGGTTGCTCATGTTTCTCCCTTCACAGGCCACGGTCTTGCCACATATTTCACAATGTTTTCAGACATTTTACTGAAGTGAAGTTGGCCAAAAGGCTGTTTTGTCTCTGTTTGCTGAAGCCACACTTTTGAACATCACACCCTCTCGGTTTTAGTGTGCTGTCTGCCATGTCCCCAGCTCTGTGGCTTTCAAAATCAGATTCAGACAATTATATAATCGATTTTGTCATTAGACAATAAGCAGATGACTTCTCCTCCACACAAAAAGTGAATGTGCTTGATACTGCAGACATGAGTAGAATGACACAACAGCATAAAATACCAATAGCAGCACCGTTTGCATTGGAGCTTAATGATATGTTGTTACTGACAAGGCATGAGCCGGTATCACTATAAGACTGGCTCTCGATACCCTTCCCTACTTACTTCCAGTCGCAGCAAAGCCAGGTCAGCATCACTTTTGCATACTTCACATTCTCGGAGCTCTTGCCATTCAGAAAAGGTTCACCCTGGAGGTGCTCGCTCGGTCTCTCATTCCTCACGTTGTACATCAAGACTTCTGAACTGTATTCATAAACTAGTAAGCCTAAGTAAGCACACAGCAAGACACGAGTAATCCATCGTCCATTTTATTGTTCTTCTTCTCTCTCATAACTTCTTTGCACATTATATATTACATTCAGTAATGCATCACACGTACCAATATGCATTATCAGCATCTACCACTGCATGTAGGATTCAGAATACAACACTGACAAAAATAAAAGGCAAGCCACTCTGGAAAACTTGCAAGGCTATCCCAAAGTCTGTGTGGGTAATCGAGAAGTTCACCTTCACCTCCCTTTTGGCAGTTGTGGGTCAAAACTAGTTCTGAATTTAGCTTGTCACGGACTGAGCCATGACGCTCACGCAGACGCTCACTCACTCATTCACGCAAGCGCACAGTGCATTGGCGGCCATTTGCCGGCAATGTTTAAACAGCTAAGCTGACCGGTTGCTGTGAGTTTGAACTTCATTTCCATTACCGTTTGCACTGTTTGTATATCTGGTTTCAAAACATGTCGTAACCCACCATTTGCAATAACATTTCATTAAGCTTAACATTGTTACAAGGGTGCAGGGAAAGGCCTACCAGCATTTCTAGTAGCGATTGTTTGGTCTTTAACACACGTTTACCATTTACACTTTATATTCGTAATCATCATCATTTCTCATCTGTTTTAAGCATGTCTGGTTGTAAAGAATCACAATTATACACACTGGCTGTTTAAAATAACGAACTTTATTTAGTATTTAGCATTTACAAAACACTACCGTTTCTGTTACTCACCGAACTATCCGAACTTCCTGGTTGACGTGGGGAAACCGAGGGAATGTTCCAGTGAGTAGATATGGTTGAGTTCCCGGGTGTTTTGTGGACTGCGCTATTGTGACAGGGGTGTTTTAATGGTGAAGGGGAAATATGTATTTTATTATGCACGTAAGGCTTTTTGGTTAATGGAAATAATTTTGAGTTATTGTATATTTTGTTTTTGTTTCTTTCAGTTATTATTTGATGATAATCATGTTGTTATTTAGTTAATTAATTTGAGTTTGCATTTGGGCTACCCTGTGGGAGGGGCTACAGCTAGCTGTGCTCTGTATTAGGCCCCAGAGCCTCAGTTGGGGAAGAGTGTTGAAGTGGAAGGAAAAAATTTGAAAAGAGGAAAAAAAGAATAAATATTCCTTTTGAGGAACAAAGTTTTTGGCCTCCCTCTGTCTGCTCCGCCGCCGTCTATCCTGCCACTTTTGGTGTCAGAAGTGGGATAGAGGAGCTAGACAGAGTGGACAAAGTGAACTGCCATCCACAAAAATGACGACCAGACGGAGGGCCAATGAAGAGGTTGGAGCAGTAGGGGGCGACGCAGAGTCAACGGCGCCCGCTCCAACAGAGTCATCCCTCGACCGGCTGGCAAGGATGTTTGAGTCCTTTATGGATGTACAGCGTGCCAGAGATGACAAGCTGGAGAGAGAGTCAGCCCGGCAAGCACAGCAGTTTTCTGTCCTTACCCACCAAGTGACCCAGCTGCAGTTGGATGTGGAGACAGTGCGGGAGAGGGGGAGCACGCCAGTTCCTTCCCGAGGCCCAACACCTGAACTGCCTGCAGCCACCACCAGAGGGGGTAAAGGATACAAGCTGAAGATGGCTAAGCTGGAAGACTCGGACAACATCGACCACTACCTCACAACGTATGAGAAGCTGGCAGCAGCCTGTGAGTGGCCAAAGGAGGACTGGGCCATTCACCTAATACCTCTGCTGACTGGAAAAGCCAGAAGTGCCTTCATTGCCATGGACCCTGAAAACAACCTGGACTATGACCAGCTGAAAGAGGCCATACTGAAAAAATATGAAATTAATGCAGAGACTTACCGTTCCCAGTTCCGAGCCCTGGAGACCAGCCTGTATGAGACACCAAAAGAGCTGTATGTCCGGCTGAAAGACTTGTTCTGCAAGTGGGTAAAGTACGACCAGTGCAGCAAGGAGGCCCTGATGGAGACTATGGTGCTGGAACAATATCTACGAGTTCTCTACCCGGAGGTGAGGACCTGGGTCAAAGA